>JAGKTI010001175.1:48582-67058 GCA_018397915.1 Birgus latro
TTGTTATGCGGTGTGTTTTAAGGAGTGACTACTCGCTCCTTAAACACGGCGCCTAGAGCGGAGTACTCTTTCTAGACTGGGCTGGGTATACTTATGGCAACTTAGAGGAACAGGGCATAAAAACACTGGGCAAACAAACTGTTTGTTACACCCTCTTGATGGTGGAAGGAAAGTTCTGGAGTAGCTATTTACAGCCTTTAACTGTGGAGCACGGGGACAGTAGTTGTCCGTCTCAGAGTTAGCCCTCGACTGACTGTACATATGTTTCGAGCTGGTGGTCAAGCCTGGGAACACTGATGACGTTTTCAGTTCTAGCAGGGGCACACAGTGGGGGGGCATATATATATATATACATAACAGGCATAATACATATATATAAGAGGAATGGTACAATACTCCCCTGGGTGGTTGAGATGGTGTCTCCTGACACTAGAGAGGAGTTATATTGGGTGGTTCATATGACTAAAGTAGGCGGGAGAGTTGTACAATGGGGAAGTGTGATACAGTTGAGGGAGGAAGGGATTATGATACAGAGGATGGTAGGGAGTAAGTATGAACAGGGGTCGGAGGGAGGACATGGCCATGTCAAGGTGATGTAAACTAGGGATATACATTGTTACAAGGGAAGGTATGTTGATATACACAAGGAGTCATGTTGATATATGATACAAGGAGTAAATAGAGTATGCATTCACGCATGTTCTTAGATCTATATAAGTACTGTACTGTAGATAACGCTTGTGAAATAGGGTACACATGTCTTTCCATTTTTTTTGTTTTCTATGTTAGTTTCTATATGTCACACATTACTGTATCAGAGATATGCCAACACTTGCTGGTGGTACTTTTTCTGTCCACAGTTTATGCAACTTATCAGGTGGCATTGGTAGTCACAGTATGCGAAGGCACTAAGTACGGGTAGTTTCAACATCTTGTGGATGTCGTACTATGCCAGTTGCGATTCTGATTTCCTGTAGTCTGTGTTCCATTTTCTGGACACAACAGTGCACTGCACAGAGGACGAGGAGAAAACCTATAAAAGAAATGACCACAGGGGGAAACACAACGGTTGGATGAACCCATGAATGGCTGAGGGCAAGAGAAAATTGATCAATAATGAAGTCACTGTCGTTGAGGAATGTTAGCATACGCATGTTGGGGGAAATAATGGTAATGTCAGTAGGTGGCAGGTTGGAAGGCATGTCAATTGGTTGGAAGATGTCATAGGAGTGTTTACGGACTGATTGGTGATAGCGAGTGGCGTAAGTGATGACTGACTCTGATTTGACGGTACAATAGTCCGGTGCTTTGTAGAGACCACTAGCAGGTACGGAGCGGACAGAAGTACCAGGACACATGATGGTGACAGAGATGGGAACAGTAAAGAAGAAGTACTGGACGTGGTTGAGGTGAGCATGGTGAACTGGGAGTACGGGAGCTGGAACAAAGGAACAGGCCGAGTATATGGAATGGTGACGAACTAATGCAGACTCACAGAGTGTAGCGCTGCTAGGGAAGATAGCGAAAAGGTGGGCAGCACAGAGACGAGAGGTAGGGGTGAGGGAGGAACATTGCTGGAAGTCTGTGGTAGAAAGGAAAGCAACTGAAAGATGGTCATGTGAGAGAAGGAAATATTCTGAAGGAACAGAGACTTGCAATACGGAGGTGTTGTATCGGAAGGGGAAGGGAATGATGTGGAAAAGGTTGAAGGTGATGGCAGAACGTAGAGCAGGGATTCTCAACCTTTTTAATCTTATGTACCCCTTGAAGTCTTTCAGTATTGGTCACGTACCCCTTACTCACGTCATTGAAAACCACAAACTTGGCCATGAAACCATTACTAGTTATTATGGGTGCAGTGTAGGCACATGACTTCATAGCCGCAAGCAAAATCCATGACAACTTAAACAAGGGAAAAAAATCAGACTACAAATACACTGGAAATCATGAAGCAGATCTCAACGTACATGAGGGTGAGGGGGGTAGTGAGGGAAGAGTGGTGAGTTGGTGACAGTGAGAGGCGAACAGTGCGTCTCACTTTGGTACCTGTTCGGTACGCGTGATGAGAGACGTGATCGATAGAAAACGAGCAAGGGTGACTACTGTATTATGGGTTTGCAAGGTTGTGTGGCAAGTGTAGTCCAAGAGAGCTTTCTCTCAAATGACATAACCCCAAGAGTTTTCTTGTTAACGTTGCCACTTAGTCCTGGTTCTAGTGGAGGACACATCTAGCCTAGCACATGTAGGCCACTTTCTACAAACAGGTTTGCAGTTATTCAAAACCGAAGTATTTTGAGAAACCTGTCACGTACCCCCAAATTCCTCTCTCGTACCCCTGGGGGTACGCGTACCCCAGGTTGAGAATCCCTGATGTAGAGGAATATGGACGACGACGTATTTGGTGAGAAGAGTGGTCTCGAGAACTGGATAGTAATATTCGAGAGAGGAGTAAGGGAGTACTGGGGATAAACCGAAAGTAGAGTGAGCCCATTCTAATACAGAGCAGAGAGCTGAGATAGGTACTAAGTCTGCAGTGACACGTCCATTAATAGCATCGACTAGGATACGAACCAAGGTAGTGACCTGAGAGAATAGAGAGTCAGTGGCTAGTTGGAGGTTATCCATGTTGAGTTTGAGATAGAAGAACTGAGAAATAACGTTGAGATTTGAGAGGTGTTGTTTTAAGATGTCGGTGAAGTTGTTCAGAGTGTAAGTTACTTCATTTAGGTGGGTTGTAATTTTCTGTAACATAGTGTGTTGGACCTTGATGGCTCGGCTATGAGATTCAAGGGCTGAAGCTAAATGAGCTTAGTCAGATTTGAAGCCGGAAAGGTCACGGGCTGTAGCGACGCCAAACAAGCCGCTTAGAATCTCACCTCCGAGGTCAAAGAGACCTCGTTTCACACGAGAACGACCCACGGGTGGCTGAATGGAGAATGTGTCATTGAGCTCAGTGAATTTAACAGAAATGTATTGCAACTGCCAGGAGTGTGGGAGGAAAAGATGATATAAATACTGATTTGGGTTGTGTTTCCCCATGAGGGCTGTGAGGTGGGTCTTGATTTTGTGGAGCTGGTGCGCGTAGGCAGGCAGGGCGATGGCTACGTCGGCCAGGGGCGCAAGACCGTAGCGCAAGGAGACTACATCTTCAATGAGCATTACCTCGCCTCCCGAGCCGACCAAGGCCCCGGAACGTACTCCACCATCGTCCTCACCGGACCCGGACCCTAGGAGGGTCAGCACTGCCAGCAGGTAGACCGCTAACATCATACCTAGAAGATTAGGTTAGAATTAATGGGAAAGTTCCTGGAGAGGGTGATGGGCGGAACGCACTTTGGATCGATACTGATTGGTTGATGAATGAGTAGGTGTAGGTGGAGATGAAGGAGACTGATGGATAGGCGGAGATGGGGTAGATTGAGGGATTTGTGGAGTAGGGGGGAGAGCAGTAGGCTGTGCAAGTGATTCTTCCAACACTATGCCTCGTGAAGCACGTTTTAGATCGTCAGCATGGACCCACTTGGTGTCTGTAGTGAAGAGGTCTTGGATGTAGAACTTGTTTGCTTGTTTATTCAGTACGTGATGGAGGCCGGTAAATTTGTCATCCAATTTAGAGGTGCGCATATGGGAATGAGCAAAGACTAGATCACCGACGTCGATAGTGATAGGAGAGGCAGATTTATGTTGGGGTTGTATCATGTCCTTAGATGAAGCGAGATTGGATGTTACATACTGATGGATTGTTTGGAAGTTGGCCAATTTTACTCTGACATAATCATCCATGTTATAGATGGGGTCTGGCTTTGAGGATAACAGGGTGTATGGTAGGTGTTTGTCAAAACCAAAGAGGACAAAGAAGGGAGATTCGCCAATGGAAGCATTGATGGAGCTATTGATTGAGGATGCCACTTGGGGAATCCAGTCATCCCATGACGAACTATAGGAGCCTAGGTGTCTGAGGCACTCTAAGATTTTCCTATTGTGGCGCTCTACAAGGCCATTGGAAGCTGGATGGTTAGGCAAGACATTGCATTTATTAATTTTAAAGCGGCGACAGATCTCCTCCACGAGACTATTGTTGAACTCAGTACCGTTGTCAGTGAGGATGGTATGTGGTGTACTGAACGGGCAAATTACATGATCTATGAAGGCACGTGCAACATTCTTCGCGGTCTTATCTGAGAGGGGTACGAGGGCACAGTAGCACTGCTACAAACAAATACTCTGCACCTGATTCTGTAAGAGGGAGTTTTAGAAGATCGATGGACACTTTGCTTCCCATGGGCGTGAAAGGATTAGATATTGTAAGAGCGGTGCAGGTAAGCCGGTGGAACCTTTGTGGCGGTGGCACGAGATGCAAGAGTTACAGTGCGCATTGATGTCGCGACGCATGGTTGGCCAATAGTACTCGAAACGTGCTTGGCGCAAGCATCGGTCTTTACCTGGATGGGATGCGTGAGGTGTATCATGAACGATGTGAAGGACCGCAGATATCAGGTCAGTAGGGACAATGAGTTGGTGTACTTCTCTGTTGGGCAAATCCTTCCCTGTAAGGAATGTTTTTCTGTATAAGAGACCATCTTTTAGTATGAACTCTTCTAGTGGTACTGGTAGAGTAGGTAAGGTTGAGGCATTTCCTGATTCGAGGAAATAAACTCCTTGGGACCACACGGAATCTTTGCGCTGAGAGTTTTGAACATCCTCTGATGTTAAGGTTGTGCTGTCAGTGGCCTTGGGCTGCAGGGACGTGACAGGTTCGGCTACATGACATGAAAGGGTGTCTGCGACTACATTCGATTTTCCTGGGACATACTGAAAAGTGGGATTGAAGTCCTGGATGGTGATGGACCATCTAGCTAACCTACCGGTGAGGTTGCGTCCCTTAAACAAATCACATAGAGGAAGGTGGTCTGTCTGGATATGTACTGGATAACCATATACTATGTCTCTGAAATGTTTCAAGGACCAGACTACTGCCAAAGCTTCTAAATCGGTAACACTGTAATTACGTTCAGCGGTGGTAAGTGCATGACTAGCATACGCTATTACACGCTTCCTGGATGCTTGATCTAGTTGCATTAAAACTGCACCAAGTCCTGCGCCTGAGGTGTCTGTGCATAGAAGAAAGGGTTTGGTACAGTCAGGGAATGCTAAAATTGGGGCATTGACAAGGGCTGTCTTTAACGCTTGGAAAGCCTGGGACTGATCGTTAGTCCATACAAAGGATACATTCTTCCTTAGTAAGTGGGTTAGAGGAACGGCGATCTTTGCATAGTCTTTAATGAATCTGCGATAGATAGTAACCACTTAGGCCTAGGAAACTTCTGACAGCATCGGTAGTGGTAGGTTCTGGGAAATTGATGATCGTCTTAGTTTTGTCATCATTAGTATGAATGCCTTGTGCGTCGACGACTTGTCCTAGAAAGTTGATTTTCTTTCTCAGGAAGTCGCATTTACTGAGGTTGATTTTCAGGCCTGCTAGCTGTAGTCGTTCCAATACTTGTTATAGTTTGGCAAAATGGTCAGGGACTGATTTACTTACAACAATGATGTCATCTAGGTAAGCAAAAAGAAAGTGTCCCATCATGCCACTAAAGACCGAATGGATAAGTCACATGAATACTGAAGGACCATTTCTCAAACCAAAAGGAAGTCTCTTACACTGAAAATGTCCGGAAGGGGTGCTGAAGGCTGTAATTGGGCGAGCGGATTCTTCCATTTCGACCTGCCAGTAACCACTGAGGAGGTCTAGGGATGAAAAGACTACGTTATTTTCACCTAGTGATTCTAGCAAATCTGTGAGGACAGGTAACAGGAAACGGTCGGGAACGGTTACAGAGTTTACGGTAGTCCACTACTGGACTAAAGTTGCCGTCCTTCTTTGGGACTAAGAAAAGAGGGCTATTCCATGGACTGAAGGAGGGTTCGATAATGTCCTGAACTAACATTATCTGTACCATCTGATCTGTCTATTTTCTCAAACTGTGAGGTAACCGATATGCTGGTATGTAAATCGGCTGAGTTCCTGGTACTAGGTCTATGCGATGTTTGACTAAGTCTGTCTTGCCCATTTGTTCTCCGGGTAAAGCTACCATATTTCTGTAAGCACGCAAAAGGTCGAGGAGTTGAGATTTATGCTGTGGAAAATCTTTGCAAGTCAGATTTGAGAGCAGGTCAGGTGAATGAGTCGGAGCAAATCCAGTAGAGTTAATGGCACATACACCTGTTGGTTGACTACCATCATCAGTAGGGATAGAGGATTCCTGGCACACCATTACGGCCGCTAGGTATACTAGGAAATCTCCGATCTTTACACCACCTTTAAGTTTTAGTGGAGCATTCGTGACATTGAGCAAGTATAGATAAGATCGTGCACCAGGCTGACTCATAAGTTAAGCCATTCATACAACACGTCTCAGGTAGTGTTAGTACATCCACTCCTTCTTTCGCACGTACAACACGAACAGAGACTTTGGTGAACTCATGCGGTAACAAAATTGTGCAAGTATTCGTTACTGCACGCCTCGTCTCTGTGTGTTGGAGAACATCAGTCAGACTCTGTGAGGTAGGTAACTGAGACATGTCTGAGTCGGCTGTAGTGCTGTCGTTAGAGGAGGCTGGAAGAGCCTTTTCTGAATGCTGAGAGGATGTATCATTAGGTGTTGAGGAATGCATGTCCTTGCTCTCAATCAGCGAGGGAATGATCTCTGAATTCTCGGGTGATGATGATGATGACGGCTTGGCTAGTTCTGTGCTTTTAGGAAGTGCGAGAATCAGAAGGGACTGAATGACTGAATTTACTGTTAGTACAGGACGGGGACATTCCATACTGTAGACTGGGAACCCAGAAATGTCTGTACTACTACAGGCAGGCAATAATGCAATGGAGTGTTGTGCCATGGTGGGTAAGCCAATAAGGGCATCTGCTGGATATTTCAGTTCGTTAGTAACATGAAATGGAGCAAGGCGCTGTCTAGTTGTCCTTCTAAAGTGACTCTTCCCTTGACTTTAAACTATGAGCCTTCTACACCGCATAGGTGAATGTCAGGCGGCTCAAGGAAACTGACGTGTTTGCGGTGGCGTTGAATGATGTCTAAAGAGGTATCAGAAATCAAGTTTACTATAGATCCGGTGTCCATGAAGAACGACGTTGGTATGTCATTACTCCATCCTAGAATGACTAGACCCGAGGAAGTTATGGGTCCAACATGGCGGATGAGGAGTTGGTGTTCTGTTGCTACGTCATATTGGTCAGATATGGGCGCGGCGCTTCCCCCGACTGGTGGTGGTTGAGGTAACGACACTCCTCCATAGTATGTGTCGTACTGGTCTTATGATACTTGCGTGTAGGATGACGTGAACGGGAAGGCGTACGCCGTCTAGTTTGGGAGTGAGGCCGTGTGTGTTTACGGTCGCAACTGTTTGCTCAAAGTCCGGGTTTACCACAGTGCCAGCAGAGGATCGAGGACTGTGTGCTCTGTCGGACGCTAGATTGATCATGAGGTCCGCCTCGTGTGGTAGAACGGGAGCGGTATTGGTCTGGGGGAGTGGTAGTGTGACAGACCTGAGAGAACAAGGGGCGGTTTGTGGCCTGACGTGTGCAGTTTGAACCTGTTCTTTCATGGATGGTTTTAGTGACCTGAACAATTTTATCTCCTGGATTAAAAACGATCACCAGGGCTATCTCTCTCTTTTTAGGATCAAGCCAATGGAGGAATCTCAGGTAACCAAATAAATCTGCAAAGTTGTTGAGTGAAACCATAGGAGCTCTATCTACGTCCTGTACCCATTTCGTGCCTATAAGTAATTGGCGGATCTCGCTACTAGTGGCTTTCATGGCAGCGGCTGCTTCGCGTAGTTTGGTATGTTGGGGGGGGACTAGCAAATCCTCATCCATCTGGGTGAGGAGATTAGTGAACCCAATGAGAGATGCGGCATTGGAATGTTGGCAACAAAGTGTTATGAGTTCCTTACGGAAATCATCAAAGGTTTTTATGCTATCAAAATGTCCAGCATGGATCGCGGATCCGATGTCCGATTTGCCTTGGTGTAAGCGGCCCATAAGATAAGAGACTTTGAGGTTTTCATCTGTTATCTGCCGATTGTGGATGTCGGTTTCGACCTCTCTGAGGAAATCCTAAACAGACCAAGTGGAGTCCTCGCCGGTAAATTTGGGACGATTGGCATCGTCGAGATAGATAGACTGTGGAGTAGGGGTTGTCTGGGTCATGGTTGGAAGCGTGGATGTGATGGGAGTATGAGAGAGGAGAGTAGGTAGAGGTAGGTAAGGATAAGGGAAACGGGAGATGAAGTGGGGCAGGAGAGTTAATGATAGTGGAAGGAGTAAGGGGAGAAGCAGGTTGTGTAGTAACAGGGGTAGAGGATGAGGTATCTGGATGGGAAGTGTGTTTTGAGGTGGGTAATGAAGTGGTAGGTGGTGAGGCATGTCGTAGGTACATGCGCCCGCTACATAGATGAGTCAGTGAATCGTCCTCGGCGGGTGGAGTGTGAGCATTGGTTGTTTCTTGGCTGAGATTGGATGGAGTAAGTTCTGTATCTTGAAAGTATGACATGTAGTCTGGCGACGTAATGTAAGATGAGAGATGAGGAGTGATATATATATATTTACAGTATGAAGATGAGAAAATGTACCATGAGAATGGAAATGGAAATGTATAGAGATGACGGGATGCGAGCTGCAATAAACAGAAGGTGAAATGGGAGATGAGTAATAAAGACAGGCGGTGAAGGTGAGTATGAAGTGAGGGATGGGGATGAATTATGATAATAACACACAATCTGTAGAGAAAATCGGAGGATAATCTCTATAGAAAGTCAAGAATGGGTGGATGAAGGTATACTATTATAGTTACACAGCTGAGTTGTGAACGAAGTGGAGAAGGGGTGGATGTCAGGCGAGGTGGAGCAGCTTGTGGGAGACAGTAGTGGGAGTGAACGGGGAGGTCACGTGGTGGGCGGCGTCAGAGGCAGATGGGCGTGGTGGATGAGACTGGTTGTGAATACGACTTGTAGCAGGTATGTAGGATGAGTCTTGGAAAAGGTGGAGTGTCTCGCTGGTCTTGAGTCGATACATGAATAGGAGGGTTGACTGGTGCAGTGGGTGGTTAATCCAAAGCAGATGGGAGGCACTGAGGGGTGGACAAATGTCTCCACAGGCAGGTGCAAAGCTGGTGGGTGGCAGATGGAGAGGGTGTTGATGTGGCAGATGCAGAGGGTGACGTCGGGGGAACGGCAGATGCTGGAGAGGGCCAACGGGAGATGAACAGGTGTCGGAACAGGTAAGACAGGTGCGGAGGGCGTTGTCGTCGATAGTCGCAGCCTGTGTGGGGTTGTGGTCGGTGTAGAGAACGGCACTGGTGAGGGAAATTGGACACCTGTAGATGCAGAGCCGGTATTAGCCGGTATTACGCCACGAGAGGCAGTGAGAGGGCGAGGCGTCAAGGAGTTGTTGGTGGCACTAAAACACTTTAGGAGGCGGTCAGAACAATGGTCTGAGACACCGATGCTACCAAATGCTTGTTACACCCTCTTGATGGTGGAAGGAAAGTCCAGGAGTAGCTATTTACGGCCTTTAATTGTGGAGCACGGGGACAGTAGTTGTCCATCTCAGAGTTAGCCCTCGACTGACTGTACATATGTTTCGAGTTGGTGGTCAAGCCTGGGAACGCTGATGATGTCTGCAGTTCTAGCGGGGGCACACAGTAGGGGGGCATATATAAATATACATAACAGGCATAATACATACATATAAGGGGAATGGTACAAAATCTTACAGGTATATTACCTCAACCCTTCACACTGAACACAATACAATACAGTGGCACACAATACAAAGGAAATAGTTCAATACTATGGACAGGGCCGGGGGATTCTGGGGCAGGTGACATAGCTGTGGGTTGATTCGGAGGTAGGCCTGGCGTCGTGGAGGTCCTGGAGAGCAGCAGCCTTCTTCAGGAGGCCGGCTGCTGCTGGGTCGCCCAGGGGGCCTTTGTCAGGAGGCCAGACTGCTGGTGGTTCACCTGGGGTCCTTCGTCAGGAAGCCAGGCTGCAGTTGGGTCATCTGGGGAGTGTTCGGTAGGGTGGCGTGGTAGGGGCACCTGTCACTGGGGAGCCCGAGGGTTGGGCCTTAGGGCTGGGCCCGATCAGAAAGAGCAGGCGCACCTGTTGGTGCCTGCTCTGCCGCGCTGGATGTCGTCGGGTGGGGCAGGGGAGGTCACGCCCCGGGGCCCTAGGGGTGTCCCGGCTGGTCCAAGGGCTGCGGTCTCTCTTTGGCTGGGCCTCCTTCAGGTGACGACCACAAGCGGCACCTCAGAGACGGCTTCAAGCCGCTCCCAATAGAATCTCCAAAAGAAGAGGAACAGGTGATGGCCACAAGTTGCACCCCCGGAGTAGCAACGGCCACAAGCCGCGCCTCCATCAGGAGGGACCCCTCACTGGTGACGGCCACAAGCCGCACCTCCATCAGGAGGGACCCCTCACTGGTGACGGCCACAAGCCGCATCTGCAGGAGAGCAGCAGCCACAAGCCGTGCCCCTGAGGGCCCTCCGGGAAGTGGGACATCAGTGACAGCCACAAGCCACACCTTGGTGATGGCCACAAACTGTACCTGCACCCCCGTGACGGCCACAAGCTGCACCCAGGGCGTAGTCCTCGCGGGGCATGGCGCCCTTGAGCAAGTGATGGCCACAAGCCGCATTCTGCCCACCGTTAGCCAGGGGTATGAGCCCTCAGTGACGGCCACAAGCCGCATGGGGGAGGAGATGGCCACAAGCCGCTCCGCCATTCATGCCCTAGGGGACTTGGTGATGGCCACAAGCCGTGCCGGGGAGGGAATGGCTACATACTGCCCCTCACCCCCTACCCCAGTGCCTTCCCCACCTGAAAATTTCTCAGGTCTGCTTTAGTCTTCTTGTAACGGCTCGAGTATCCTTCCCCCTTCTCCGAAGGGGGACACCCTCCAGCTCGAACACCAGCTGGAGGAGACCTGGCAAGGCCCTCTGGTATCTGGGGTCCTAGCCCTCCGACTCGCCCCTCTGCAGTCCCCATCCCTGCCTGGCTCTTCATCATCAAGCTGCCGCAGTCCACTCGTGACGGAGGCCCAACAGAGAGACTGCAGACCCCGGACCAGCCAAGATGTCCCCAGGGTCCCGGGGCGTGACCCCCCTAGCCCCACCCAACGACCTCCTGCCTGGCAGAGTGGGCGCAGACAAGCGCACCTGCTCTCTTGTTCGGGCCCAGCCCCTAGACCCGACCCCCCGGGCACCTCAGGCAGGGCGCCCACATCACGCCACCCTCAGACCACTCCCCGACGAGACACCTACGGCCCGGCCTCCTGACGAGGCCCCAGTAGCCCAGCCTCCTGACGTAGGACCCTCCGGACGCCACGACGACCAGTGGCCTTCTGACGCAGGCCGCCTTTCTGGGCCCTCCACCACCGCCGGGCCGCACCCTACAGCAAGCCCCGGATAGAGTCCTCCGGCCCTGTTTTACTTGTGTATATTATTTTCTTGTCTAGTGTGCCACTGCTGTATTGACTCAGATTGTAATTTAAGGTAATATACATGTAAGGTTTGTTGCCCTGAGTTTTTATGCCCTGTTCCCTTCAGTTGCCTTAAGAAACCCAACCCGGTCTTGAAAGAGGATCTCACTCTAGGCTCCGTGTCTAGGGAACGAGAAGTCGTACCCTTTCACACGCAGCATAACACTGGTAGGCAGCGGTGGTTCTTGACCCGGTGGGTGGCAACAGGGAGCAAGGGAAACTTAGGCAAAATGGCAACACCACCACACATCCAGATACCTAAATTTGACCCTGAGCAATACGACATCCACACTTACTCGGAAATAGTAAAACCACTGTTGGACATAGCCTTTGAGACAGACAGACAGAAAATAGTAATGCTACCACTTCCGGGCAAAGCAGTAGCCACAATTGTACCTAAGATCGTCCCAGAGCTGACATGGCCAGAATTCACCAAGCTTACGACTCAAGCAGTCACCTCTTCATTAGGGAAAGTCGTAGCGCTAGCACAGCTCGACTCCCTCACCTATGACGGAAACCTTGATGACACGCTCGTCCAGGCCCAGCGACTCGTCACCGCCGCATACCCGGAGTGCAGCAAGGAAACCCGGGAACATGTTTTCAACACCCTGGTCAGGAGCACTTCACAACTCATAACCCAATGGGAGACCTGGATAAAGATATCCAGCTGCCCATACTACCCCACAGCAGATTGGCACTGTGAGCAAATTCCCCATGCAAAAGGCAGCGCCACCACGCACCTCTCACCCACCTCCAGTCCAGCCAAGCCCTCCACCAACACCCTCCATCCCCAAGGCCCACCCTTCACGCAAGATCCCCGACACAAGAGACAGCAATTGGATTTCCATTAACCCATGGAAATTCACTGCGTGCAGCAACAAATGACCCCTCCACGACATCAGGGAACAACTCAAAGCTGCTCGACGGAAGTCCACCGCCCAGGGGCATCATAAGGTCTTGGCTAGAGGTAGAAACAAACAGAAGTGGTGAGGTGGTAATGTCGCAAAGGAAGGTGCCATATACTGGTGTTTTGGGTAAGTGAACAATGCTTATAAACGCCCATATTACTGTGTGAAAACCATTATAGACTTTTACTACACATAAAGTCGTACCAAATAAATGAAATAAATACGTAATTTAAAGTGGCTTGAATTAGTCAACCCTTCCATAGTTCGTTTTCTTAGCCAGGTACCCTGAAAAAGAAGGAAAACGTAATGTTGAGTGACACCTGTATCAACATTTTTTTACCTCAGGATCGCGATTTCACTATGAATTTTAGATGTTTATCACCACAAGCGAAGGTTTCAGCCAAAAGACAAAAAGTAAAAAATCGGTCGGGATCTGGGGGTAGGTTGGGTAAAAAACCGGTTGGGACTCAGTGGGTTAAACAGGCCGTCAGGAAACCCCATTCTCTTCTCCCCTGCCTTACTCCCCAGAACCCTCTCCTCCTGCCAACTCTCCCCCACTTTCCTCCCCCCCCCACCGCAACACAGTGCGCATCACTAACCTCTCCACCACACTCCTTACCCTACCCAAAGGGTTAGTTGTGGGAGAAATGGAGGAGGTCGAGCCCTACACACCTCCTTGTGCCCCCGCCTCCCTAACTCCCTTACCCCCCCACCTCTGTCCCCACCCTGCAAACTCGCAACTCCACTCATTTTTTTTTTTTCAGGACTTATTCACATCAGGACCGACCGAAATAGGCCACACCACTATCCTGGCCCACGAGATCCACACTGAAGGACCACCAATTCGCCAACCATCCTGGCGAAAGAATCCCCACCAGCGAGCTGAGAAGGACCAGCAGGTCCAGGAAATGTTAGATGCTGGTGTCATCTCACCCTCCACCAGCCTGTGGTCCTTCCCCGTCGTACTAGTAAAAGAGAAGGACGGGTCAATGAGATTCTGTGTGGACTATAGATGGCTCAACAATGTTACCACCAAGGACGCCACACCCTTGCCCAGAATAGATGACTCCCTCGACTCCTTATACGGAGGATCATGGTTTTCCACCCTGGACCTCCAATCGGGTTATTGGCAGGTCCCGGTCCGCCCTGACGACAGAGGGAAAACTGCCTTCTCCACCAGTAACGAGACGCATTCCGAGTTTAATGTCCTGCCTTTCGGACTCTGTAATGCCCCTGCCACCTTCTTGCATCTCATGGAGTCCGTCCTTAGTGGCCTCACGTGGGAGACTTGCCTTGCATACTTGGATAACGTCATCGTCTTCAGCAGGACCTGGGACCTGGGCCAACCACCTCTATCGTCTCAAGCAAGTCTTCCAACGAATCAGACAGGCTAGGCTGAAACTTAAACCATCTAAGTGCATCCTGGTGGCACGCTCCATTGCCTTCCTGGTGCTTATCATCTCCCAGGAAGGGATTGTCCCCGATCCCGACAAACTCCCCGCCATCGCGGGCCTTCCCCTACCAAAGACGTATACGAAGTCCAAGCTTTCCTGGGACTAACTTCCTACTACCTAAGATTCGTAAAGGGCTTCACCGACATCGCTAAGCCCCTCCACGACCTAACTGAAAAGGGTGAACCTTTCGTATGAATGGAGGAAAGAGTTACAGCATTCAGCACCTTGAAGACCAAACTTATCACCGCCCCCATCGTTGCCTTCCCCGATTATAACCTACCATTTCGCCTATACACAGACATATTGCTCATAGTGATCAGCGCCATCCTGGCACAAGTGCAGGAAGGACAGGAGCACATTATCACTTGTGCCAGCCAAACTCTCAACCACGCTGAGAGAAACTACACTGCCACTAAGCGGGAGTGCCTCGGGATAGTCTGGGCCGTAGAGCACTTCCGGGCCTACCTGTCTGGCACTAAGGTAACCATCATCACCGGCCATCAATCGCTTGAATGGCTCCACCAATCCAACACCCAAAACGCACAGCTCATCAGATGGAGAGAGACATTAGAAGATTTCCACTACGAAATCTCTTACCGTCCCGGAAAACCCCACACGAATGCCGACGCTCTGTCCCGGCTTCCGGTACATCCATCCACCCAGGGTCAGAGCTGGTGCAACGATGGCAAAATCGTGATCAACCCAACTGGATACCAGCCCATGTTTTTCCAAACTCCATCAACAAGGCGATCACCTTTTTACACAAACAGGCTACATCGTACTTGACCCTGAAACTGCCCTTGACACCCTGACCCACCTCCACTCTGATAACGGGATACACTTGGGCACAAAAAAATTACTACAGGTGTTTCGGGACATCTACTGGACCCCAAGGCCCTCCAACTTAGCCCAACAAGTGGTTCAAGCCTGCCGGGCCTGTGCCCTTGGAAAAGACACACCCGTATCCCCGGCAAGATCACAGCTCACAAGCCCTGGCAACTCCTGGCTGTGGACGTAGTAGGCCCCTTGCCACCAAAAGCCAGCTACTGTCACATAATCACGTTCGTGGACAGCTACTCCAAGTTCCTCATTGCCTGCCCAGCCAAGGAACACCATGCTGTAGAAGTAGATGAAGCCCTCGTCTGCCACGTCTTCCCCTACTTTGGTATCCCGCAGGCACTACATTCTGACAATGCACCGGAGTTCACTGGAAAAATATGGCAAGAACTCGCTACCATCTTCGGGTACCAAATTTCCCACTCCTTCCTCTACTGGCCCCAAGGAAATGGAATATGTGAGAGGAGCCACCTCACCCTCTTAAACCAGTTGCAAACACAGATAGAAGAAACAAAAGATGAAGACTGGCCTGCCCACGTAAAAATCGTACAGTGGGGACTAAATTCTGCCCCTGAGACAACGGTGTCTCTCCCCACAAACGTGTCTTTGGAGAAGCCCCGCTTCTCTTCCTCCTGAGACATAACCTCAAGCCCCCAACCACGTCCCCAGCATCCGATCCCCTTCACCACCTAAAAAGCAGGTTATACCACCTACAGAAGCAGCAAGACCTGAAGCCAGACACCACTCCCACCAACTCCTACAAGCCAGAAGACAGTTATGGTAGCACGACTGCCAACCCCATACAAACTGGCCCCTTGCTTCACAGGTTCCAACACGGTTATCCACGTCCCCAATCCGTACCAAGTCACCATTAATTATCATGACACCCCCTGCACCTACCGCAATAGACGTGTGAGGCCCTACACAACAAGCACACCCCCACCCGCTCCGTCACATAAATCCCCTTGGCTACGCCACCACATCCTCCCCCACCTCTCCCTCCGACTCCTACTCCCTATATACCTCACCCCCTCATCCTCCTCTACCCCATCTCCCATCCCCTTCTCACCCGCCGCCTCATCACCCCCTCCTCCTCCCCTGCACCCCTCTATGCCGCATTCCATCTGCACCTCCTCCACCCACCCCTGCCACCCTACCAACCTCTCCATCCACACCACCTCTACCACCAACCATCACCCGCCGTTCCACATCACGCACCCCTTCACACCCCTCACCACCCACGCCCAAACTTACCACCTCCGTAACCCGATCAGGGCGAATCTCACACCAACCCCAGTGATACACCACCACCCCCTCCCACTCACCATCCTCAACCCCGACACCACCAAACAGCAACTGGGTGACATACTGCATTCACCAGGCCATGTGGAAAGTACCATCACCCGAACTCCCAAGGGACATCCCCAGCTCCTCCCCCTACCACCAACATAAAACGCCGGCCATCCAGTCAGTGGCTAGCATTCAGCCAAGGCCCACCTTCACCACCAGATCACCTCTGGCCATGAAGATCCGCTGCATCATCTGGGCCCCCACCACAGGGAAGAAATGCATTCGAGGGACTCTACACCTACTGTGCCTCCTCTGGGAGTCACCCCAACCCTCAACACTATTCATTATTGTCGCTAGCAACCACCAACCGGAAACCATCACCACCCAGTGGACCTCCCTCCTATAGCATCTCACACCACAACACCAGACTGCCACCACCCATACCTACCACCTCCAGGCAAGGGAACATGACTTTTTCACCACTGATGTTGGTGAAATGCAGAATACCGAAGGTGAAATGCAGAACACCAAAGTGCTCCATGGACCTTACTTGGCCGAGACACCAACCCCAGAAGGAGATACCCAAGGGGCAGAAATAGTCAGTGCGGGCTGTGTGCAAGACGGGCACACCTGTGTCTTTTCCACACGCCCCTCTCGCACTCAGGTAACTCGCTACAGAGTTATCAGACACGGCGGACTACATCCCCGCCGGGCCAGCCCTCGCCAGGTTCGGGGTGGGGCTACTTCTCTAGCCCCATACAGCCAGCAGGAGATGGCCACTAGCCACTCAGCAGCTGATTCCCTCCCTCAACCATACTGGGTGACAGCCACAAGCTGCTCCCGATTTAACTTTAGGAAAAAAGGGGAACAGGTGACGGACACAAGCCGCTCCTACAATAAAACCTCCAAAAGAAGGGGAACAGGTGATGGCCACAAGCAGCACCTTGGAGAAGGCCACAAGCCACTCCCAATAAAACCCCCAGAAGAAGGGGAACAGGTGACGGCCACAAGCCACTCCCAATAAAACCCCCAGAAGAAAGGGAACAGGTGACGGCCACAAGCCATTCCCAATAAAACCCCCAGAAGAAGGGGAACAGGTGACGGCCACAAGCTGCACCCCCGGAGCAGCGATGACCACAAGCTGCTCCTCCATGAGGAAGGGCCCCTCACTGGTGACGGCCACAAACCGCATCTGCAAGAGAGCGATGGCCACAAGCCATGCCCGAAGGCCCTCCGGGAAGTGGGACACCAGTGACGGCCACAAGCTGCACTCGGGGTGTAGTCCTCACAGGGCACGGCGCACTTGAGCAAGTGACAGCCACAAGCCGCATTCTGCCCACTGGTAGCCAGGGGTACGAGTCCTCAGTGACGGCCATAAGCCGCTCTGCCAATCGTGCCCTAGGGGACTCAGTGACGGCAACAAGCCACGCCAGGGAGGAAATGGCTACGAGCCGCACCTTGCCCCCTGCCCCAGAGCCTTCCCCACCTGAGGATTTCCCGGGTCTGCTAGAGTCTTCTTGTAGTGGCTCGAGTATCCTTCGCCCTTCTTTTAACGGGGACACCCTCCAGTTAGAACATCAGCTGGAGGAGACCCGGCAAGACCCTCTGGTACCTGGGGTCCTAGCTCTCCAACTTGCCCCTCAGCAGTCCCCATCCTTGCCGGGCTCTTCATCAAGCTGCCGCAGTCCACCCGTGATGAAGGCTCAACAGAGAGACCACAGCCCCCGGACCAGCTGAGACATCCCCAGGACCCCAGGGCGTGACCTCCCAAACCCCACCCTACAACCTCCTGCTCGGCAGAGTGGGCGCAGACAAGCGAGCCTGCTTCCTCTGTTCGGGCCCAGCCCTTAGGCCCGACCCCCCGGGCCCCCACATCACGCCGCCCTCAGACCACTCCCGGACGAGACAACTATGGCTCGTCCTCCTGACAAGGCCCCAGACGAGCACCAGTAACCCGGCCTCCTGACGAAGGCCCCTCCGGACGCCCCAACAACCAGCAGCCTTCTGATGCAGGCTGCCCTTCTGAGCCCTCCACCAACGCCAGGCAGTACCCTACAGCAAGCCCCAGCTACACCTACCTGTCACAGAGTCCTCCAGCCCTGTCTTACTTGTGTATATTATTTTCTTGTCTAGTGTGCCACTGCTGTATTGACTCAGATTGTAATTTAAGGTAATATACACGTAAGGTTTGTTGCCCTGAGTTTTTATGCCCTGTTCCCTTCAGTTGCCTTAAGAAACCCAACCCGGTCTAGAAAGAGGACCCCGCTCTAGGCTCCGTGTCTAGGGAACGAGAAGTCATACACTTTCACATGCAGTATAATACAGTATCTCTCTCTCTCTCTCTTTATATATATATATACATAATTTGTCACGCTATAGTTCTGGGCAGTGACACTGACTGATCCCGAACAATATACAGTATGTATA
>JAGKTI010001175.1:67346-88056 GCA_018397915.1 Birgus latro
CCACTCTAAGAGGAGGCCACGGGGAGGCGTATGGGGGCTCAGAGCCACACCGGCCCATGTACCCCACTACCATATCCCCCTCTTAAACCCATCCAGACCAGCGGGAAGTGCATCGTCCACGTGCATTATCCTCCAACCAGGACAGAACTCACCAGACTCGAGGTGGGACTTGTTTCCATAAAGTCCCACGTAGGCCCTCGGTAACGTCCACCGGCCTTGCCACTAGAGGAGGAACAACCACAGGTCTTCCCAGTCCTACATACCCCAAGCGGAGCAGCAGCAGCACAGCAACATCCAGTGGACTTACTCTAGAGGGAGTGTTCACTGAATCTACCTCTTCTGCCATCCACCTACGGAAGCAGGGGTGTGGTAACGTCCACCTGACTTGCTGTCGGAGGAAAGTCCATCGGATTTCCCCATCTTTCAACCCAGGGAAGGAAGCAGATGGGTCATCCACTTGATACCCCATCGCTGCGACTTTCCCCTGGCGGCGGGACCTCAGTAACGTACACCGGACCTACTGCAGTCGCAGGAACCTCCACCGGACTTCCTCTCCCTGCTACCCCGGGGATGAGTGGTGCCCTGGTAACGTCCACTGGACTTACCGGGCAGGAGAAACATCCACACGATTTCCTTACTCCATTTCCCCGCCAGGGAGCCTTGGTAACATCCACTGGACTTGCCAGGCGGAGGGAGCATCCACTGGATCTCCTTCCACTGCCCCGGAGTGGACTTCCGGCAATGTCCACTGAACTTGCCAAGCCGAGGGAATGACCACTGGTCTTCCCTCCTCCACTACTTTGGAGGCTCCCGCCGAAGGCAGCATCCCTGGCTCAGTCCACCTCTCCAGCAGCCGAGTGAGATGCCTCTCATGCTCCCCCCATACCACCAGGGGTGGAGACTGCTCCCCCCATACCACTAAGGGTGGAGATTGCTCCCCCACAGAGTCACTGGTGCAGGGCATCTGGAGCGGCCCTGTCGTGAGCCTGGCAGTCCTGTCACTGCAGCCATCCCCTTGACGCCCCTAGCTGCTATCGGACTCCCCGGGAGAAAGCGGACACACGCAGCCCCTGACGGCCTCCCCAATCCAACGAGACTGCATCCCCCAGTCCTCGAGGGGCGCCCCGACGACCTTGGGCCAGGACCACCTCAGACCCTCCAGCAGGACCCCCACCACATCTAAGTGCAGGTACCGAGCTGCGCGGCTCCTAGCCCCATTTGGCCCCAGTCCTGAGGGCCACACCACATCTATGAGCCCCACCAAAAGAGGGCTGCCCATCATCACACCACCCTACAGCTCACACCGGACGATCCGCTATGCAGCCCGGGAGCACATCCCAGACGTCCCACCTCCCACACCTGGCTGTCACCTGAATCTCCCTGTGTGACCTAGTCTGCTGCAAACCTTGTATGGACAAAGTGTTTGTATTGTGCCACATGTTTTGTGTATAACATTGTATATATGGTAATATTCGTGTAAGACTGGTTAGCCTGTGTTTGTGCCCTGTTCCTTTGTTGCATGCTCTTGCCTGGTCCTGAACAAAAGAACCCAAATCCATGCCCGCGTTCTAAGTGCAGGAAGTTGGACTTAAAACAGAGAGCATAACACTGGTGGCTAGCGGTGGTTCTAGATCCGGCAGAAAGCAACAAGGAGCCCTCCTACGGTTTCTATCCTTCTATCTGTGCCTTCATCTATAGCTTCCATTCTGGTCATTCTATAGCCACTGTTGTAGACGACCATTGTTCTTTTCCTAGACCTGTCAACAGTGGTGTTCCTCAGGGCTCTGTCCTATCACCTACTCTCTTCCTTTTATTCATCAATGACCTAAGCTGTACATCTAACCCTATCCACTCATATGTTGATGATTCCACCCTTCACCTTTCCATTCGGTTTTCACGTCCATCTCAGCAGTTACTTCAACAAAAAAGGGATGAGGCTATGGCACACCTAATGTCTGACTTGGCTCGTATCTCTGACTGGGGTAAAAATAATCTTGTTATTTTTAATGCATCAAAAACTCAGTTCTTACATTTATCAACCCAACAAAATATTCCTCGGGATTACCCACTAATGTTTAATAATGTCCAGCTCAGTCCTGCATCATCCTTGAACATGCTTGGGGTTTCATTCTCTCGGGATTTGTCTTGGAAAGAACATATTACATCACTTGTGAAATCTGCTTCCAAGAGATTGGGTGTGCTAAGCCGATTCCGAATTTTCTTTACCCCTGTACAGTTGTTGACCTTGTACAAGGGTTTTATTCGCCCGTGTATGAAGTGCAACTCTCATGTGTGGGGAGGCTCCCCACATGCAGCTCTTCTCAGTAGGGTGGAGTCAAAGGCTTTTCGTCTCATTAACTCTCCTCCCCTTACTGATTCCCTTCAACCTTTGTCTCTTCAGTGCACTGTTGCATCTTTATCTCTCTTCTATCGCTACTTCAACGGTCACTGTTCCTCTGAACTGTCTGTGTACCATTCCCCTTATATGTATATGTGTATGTATTATGCCTCCCTCACTATATACCCCCCCACTGTATGCCCCCCACTGTATCCAAAACTGCAGCATTAGCAGTGTTTCCAGGCTAGCCTAGCCATTCAGCTCCATATGTTTCGACTCTAGGGCAGTCGAGGGCTGATATCAGAGAGGGCAACACCTATATTTCTGTGCTCCACAAGTAAAGGGCGTATAAACCTACTCCAGAACTTTCCTTCAATCATCAAAAGAGGGGTGTTACATTTTTGGTAGTAGCGGTGATCAACTCTCGTTTCCAAACGCCTCCTACAGTGTTTTAGTGCCACCAACAACTACTAAATGCGCCACCTCTCACAGCCTCGCCCTCACTCTCCTGGCATAATACCGGCTCTGCATACAGATGTCCAATTCCCCTCCCCAGTGCCATTCTCTACATCGACCACAACCCCACACAGGCTGCGACAATTGACGCCGCAGCCCTCAGCACCTGTTCCGACACCTGTTCATCTGCCGGTGGCTCTCTCCATTGTCTGCCGTTCACTCTCTGCATCTGCCACGTCATTACCCTCTGCCACATCTGCCACCCACCAGCTTTGCATCTGCCTGTGGCGACATTTGTCCACCCCTCAGTGTGCCTCACATCTGCCTTCCATTACACCGTCACGCCTCTCAACCCTCCTATTCATGTATCGGCTCCAGCCCAGCGAGAAACTCCACCTCTTCCAAGACTCATCCTACATACCTACTACCAGCCTGCCTCTGGCTCCGCCCACCACGTGCCCTCCACGTTCACCCACCAGCTGATCAACGCCCTCACCTCTCACCTCCACTTCGTTCTCCATTCAGCTGTGTAACTACACTAGTGTATCTTCATCCACCCATCTGACTTTCTATAGAGATTATCCTCCGATTTTCTCTACAGATTGTGTGTTATTGTCATAATTCATCTCCACCCCTCACTCCACCCTCACCTTCACCGCCAGTTTTATTCCTCATCTCCCATCTCACCTACTATTTATTGCAACTACCATTCAATCATCTCCATACATTTCCATTTCCATTCTCATGGTACATATTCTCACCTTCTGTAAATATATATATATATCACTCCTCATCTCTCATTTTATATTACGTCGCCAAACTACATGTCATACTTTGCATATACGGAACTTACTCCCTCCACTCTCAGTCAAGAAACAACCAATAATCACAACCCCCCAGCCGAGGAAGATTCAGTGACTCATTTACACAGCGGATGCGCGTACCACCACCCTGCCTCACCACCCGCCACTTCATTACTCGCCTCCCCACATCCTTCCCATCCAGATACCTCATCCTCTACCCCTGTTACTACACTGCCTGATTCTCTCCTTCCTCCTACCACTCTCATTAACTCTCCTGCCCCACTTCACCTCTCATCTCCCTTACACTTAACTACCACTACCTTCTCTCTCTCTCTCATACCCCCATCACTTCTACACTTCCAGCTATGAACCAAATGACCCCTACTCCCCAGTCTATCTATCTCGACGATGCCAATCGTCCCAAATTTACCGGCGAGGACTCCACTTGGTCTGTTTAGGATTTTCTCCGAGAGGTCGAAACCGACATCCACAATCGGCGGATTACAGATGAAAACCTCAGTCTCTTATCTCATGGGTCGCTTACACCAAGGCAAATCGGATATCAGATCCGCGATCCGTGCTGGACATTTTGATGGTGTAACAACCTTTGCTGATTTCTGTAAGGAACTCATAACACTTTGTTGCCAACATTCAAATGCCGCATCTCTCATTGGGTTCACTAATCTCCTCACCCAGATGGATGAGGATTTGCGCGTCCCCCCCCAACATGCCAAACTACGCGAAGCAGCCGCTGCCATGAAAGCCACTAGTAGCGAGATTCGCCAATTACTTATAGGCACGAAATGGGTACAGAACGTAAATGGAGCTCCTATGATTTCACTCGACAACCTTGCAGATTTATTTGGTCACCTGAGATTCCTCCATTGGCTTATTCCTAAACAGAGAGAAACAGCTCTGGCGATTGGTTTCAATCCAGGAACCTTGCTCTCTCAGGTCTGTCACACTACCACTTCCCTAGACCAATGCCGTTCTCGTTCAGTCACACGAGGCAGACCTGCCACAAATCGTTCTCCAACTGCCAGTCGTGATCAATCTAGCGTCCGACAGAACAGACAGTCCTCGATCCTTTGCTGGCACTGTGGTACACCTGGACATCGAGCAAACAGTTGCGATCGTAAACACACACGGCCTTACTCCCAAACTAGACGGTGTACGCCTTCCCGTTCGCGTCGCCCTACATGCAAATATCACAAGACTAGTACGACACACACTACCGACGAGTGTCGTTACCTAAATCGCCACCAGTCGGGGGAAGCGCCGCGCCCCTATCGGACCAATATGACGTAGCAACAGAACACCAACTCCCCATCCGCCATGTAGGGCCTATCACTTCCTCAGGTCTAGTCGTTCTAGGACGGAGTAATGACATACCAACGTCGTTCTTCATGGACACCGGATCTATAGTAAACTTGATTTCTGATACCTCCTTAGACATCATTCAACGCCACCGCAATCGCGTCAGTTTCCTTGAACCTCCAGACATTCGCCTATGCGGTGTAGAAGGCTCAGAGTTTAAGGTCAAGGGAAGAGTCACTTTAGAAGTACAACTAAACAGCGCCTTGCTCCCTTTCTCAATAGAATTTCATGTTACTAATGACTTGAAATATCCAGCAGATGCCCTTATTGGCTTACCCACCATGGCACAACACTCGATTGCATTATTACCTGCCTGTAGTAGTACAGACATTTCTGGGTTCCCAGTCTACAGTATGAAATGTCCTCATCCTGTACTGCCAGTAATTTCAGTCATTCAGTCCCCCCTGGCTCTCTCATTCCCTAAGAGTACAGAACAAGCCGAGCCGTCATCATCCTCATCGCCCTAGAATACAGAGATCATTCCCTCGCTGATTGAGAGCAAGGAAACACCTGCTGATACGTTCTCTCAGCATTCAGAAAAGGCGCTTCCAGCCCCCTCTAACGACAGCACTACAGCTGACTCAGACATGTCTCAGTTACCTACCTCACAAAGTCTAACTGATGTTCTCCAACACACAGAGACGAGGCGTGCAGTAACGAATACGTGCACAATTTTGTTACCGCATGAGTTCACCAAAGTCTCTGTTCGTGTTGTAGGTGCGAAGGAAGGAGTGGATGTACTAACACTACCTGAGACGTGTTGTGTGAATGGCTTAACTTATGAGTCGGCCAGGTGCACGATCTTAGAGGATAGTCTATGTTATCTATACTTGCTCAATGTCACGAATGCTGCACTAAAGCTTAAAAGTGGTGTAAAGATCGGAGATTTCCTGGTATACCCAGATGCCGTAATGGTGTGCCAGGAATCCTCTATCCCTGCTGATGATGATAGTCTACCGACCGGTATATGTGCCATTAACTCTACGGGATCTGCTCCAACTCGTTCACCTGACCTGCTTTCAAACCTAACTTGCAAAGATTTTCCACAGCATAAATCTCAACTGCTCGACCTTTTGCACACTTACAAAAATGTGGTAGCCTTACCCGGAGAACAAATGGGCAAGACAGGCTTAGTCAAACATCACGTAGACCTAGTGCCAGGAACTCAGCCGATTTACATACCAGCCTATCGGTTACCTCACAGCTTGAGAAAACAGACAGATCAGATGGTACAGCAAATGTTAGTTCAGGACATTATCGAACCCTCCGTCAGTCCATGGAATAGTCCTCTTTTCTTAGTCCCAATGAAGGACGGCAACTTTAGACCAGTAGTGGACTACCGTAAGGTAAACTCTGTAACCGTTCCCGACTGTTTCCCGTTACCTGTCCTCACAGATTTGCTAGAATCACTCGGTGAAAATAACGTAGTCTTTTCATCCATAGACCTCCTCAGTGGATACTGGCAGGTCGAAATGGAAGAATCCTCTCGCCCAATTACAGCCTTCAGCACTCTTTCTGGACATTTTCAGTTTAAGAGACTTCCTTTTGGTTTGAGAAATGCTCCTTCAGTATTCATGCGACTTATCCATTCGGTCATTAGTGGTATGATGGGCCACTCTCTTTTTGCTTACCTAGATGACATCATTGTTGTCAGTAAATGAGTCCCTGACCAGGTTGCCAAGCTACAACAAGTATTGGAACGACTACAGCTAGTAGGCCTGAAAATCAACCTCAGTAAATGTGACTTCCTGAGAAAGAAAATCAACTTTCTAGGCCATGTCGTCGACGCACAAGGCATTCATACTAATGAAGACAAAACTAAGGCGATCATCAATTTCCCAGAACCTAACACAACCGATGCTGTCAGAAGTTTCCTAGGCCTAAGTGGTTACTATCACAGATTCATTAAAGCCTATGCAAAGATCGCCGCTCCTCTAACCCACTTACTACGGAAGAATGTATCCTTTGTATGGACTAACGATCAGTCCCAGGCTTTTCAAGCGCTAAAGACAGCTCTTGTCAATGCCCCAATTTTACCATTCCCTGATTATACCAAACCCTTTCTTCTATGCACAGACGCCTCAGGCGCACGACTTGGTGCAGTTCTAATGCAACTAGATCAAGCATCCAGGAAGTGTGTAATAGCGTATGCTAGTCGCGCACTTACCACCGTTTCGTTCGTTTCGTTTTTGAAGGCTGCAACATGCTTGCATGCGTCGGCCTTTTTGGATTGGAGCGTGTAGCATTTTATGACCGGATGCCCTTCCTGATGTCTACCAATGACCCTTGGGTGGATTCGATCCTCCGACCCTACGGCCAGAGTGGAGCGCTCTAACCCACTGAGCCACGGCTGCTACTACGCTGAGCGTAATTACAGTGTCACCGATCTAGAAGCTTTGGCAGTTGTTTGGTCCTTGAAACATTTCAGAGACACAGTATATGGTTATCCAGTGCATATCCAGACAGACCATTGGTAGAGAGGTGGCTTGCAGTCCTGACGGACCCAGGTTCGAATCCTCGCTGGGGCAGGCAACAGTTTAAGGATTCGAATTTAATTAAATCGGGCTTTACTGATCCACCAGAAGACCCGCCGACATGTCGAAAAAATACCCCCACTAATACCAATACACCAGTCCTGTATGAGACAGCCCTAGCATGTATTCAATATGGACGGTGGGTGTTAGCGCCAAAGTGGTGACATGTAGAGGTGTTGGTATGTAGGAGGACTGCTGGGCCTTGATAGCAGGCTGAAGCCTATGCCCAGAAGTCGGACACATAAAAAGAAAAAAATATATCCAGACAGACCACCTTCCTCTATGTGATTTGTTTAAGGGATGCAACCTCACTGGTAGATTAGCTAGATGGTCCATCACCATCCAGGACTTCAATCCCGCTTTTCAGTATGTCCCAGGAAAATCGAACGTAGTCGCGGATGCCCTCTCACGTCATGTAGCCGAACCTGTCACGTCCCTGCAGCCCAAGGTCAGTGACAGCACAACCTTAACATCAGAGGATGTTCAAAACTTTCAGCGCAAAGATTCCATGTGGTCCCAAGTAGTTTATTTCCTTGAATCAGGAGATGCCTCGACCTTATCTGCTCTACCAATACCACTAGATGAGTTCTTACTCAAAGATGGTCTCTTGTACAGAAAAACATTCCTTACAGGAAAGGATTTGCCCAACAGAGAAGTACACCAACTCGTTGTCCCTACTGACCTGATATCTGTGGTCCTTCACATCGTTCATGATACACCTCACGCATCCCATCCCGGTAAAGACCGATGCTTGCGCCAAGCACGTCTCAAGTACTATTGGCCAACCATGCGTTCGCGATATCAATGCGCACTGTGACTCTTGCATCTCGTGCCACCGCCACAAAGGTTCAACCGGCTTACCTGCACCGCTCTTACAATATCCAATCCCGTCACGCCCATGGGAAACAGTGTCCATCGATCTTCTCAAACTCCCTTTTAGAGAATCAGGTGCAGAGTATTTGTTTGTAGCAGTCGACCACTTCTCACGCTACTGTGTCCTCGTCCCCCTCTCAGGTAAGACCGTGAAGAGTGCTGCACGTGCTTTCGTAGATCACGTAATTTGACCGTTTAGTACACCACATACCATCCTCACTGACAATGGTACGAGTTCAACAATAGCCTCCTGGAGGAGATCTGTCGCCGCTTTAAAATTAATAAATGCAATGTCATACCTAACCGTCCAGCTTCCAATGGCCTTGTAGAGCGCCACAATAGAAAAATCTTAGAGTGCCTCAGACACCTAGGCTCCCATAGTTCGACATGGGATGACTGGATTCCCCAAGTGGCATCCTCAATCAATAGCTCCATCAATGCTTCCACTGGCGAATCTCCCTTCTTTGTTTTCTTTGGTTTTGACAAACACCTATCATACACCCTGTTATCCTCAAAGCCAGATGCCATCTATAACATGGATGACAATGTCAAAGTAAAATTGGACAACTTCCAAACAATCCATCAGTATGTAACATCCAATCTCGCTTCATTTAAGGACATGATACAACCCCAACATAAATCTACCTCTCCTATCACTATCGACGTCGGTGATCTAGTCTATGCTCATTCCCATACGCGTACCTCTAAATTGGATGACAAATTTACCGGCCCCCATCGCGTACTGAATAAACAAGCCAACAAGTTTCACATCCAAGACGTCTCCACTACAGACACTAAGTGGGTCCATGCTGACGATCTGAAACGTGCTCCACGGGGCCTAGTGTTGGAAGAATCACTTGCACAACCTACTGCTCTCCCTCCTACTCCACAAATCCATCACTCTATCCCATCTCCACCTATCCAGTGTCCTTCCTCTCCACCTACACCTACTCATTCACCAATCAATCAGTATCGATCCAAACTGCGTTCCGCCCATCAACCTCTCCAGGAACTCTCCCATTAATTCTCACCTAATCTTCGAGGTACGATGTTAGCGGTCTCCCTGCTGGCAGTGCTGACCCTCCTAGGGTCTGGGTTGGGTGAGGATGATGGTGGAGTACGTCCCGGGGCCTTGGTCGGGTCCGTAGGCGAGATAATGCTGACTGAAGATGTAGTCTCCCTGCGCTACGATCTTGCGACTCTGGCCGACGTAGCCATCGCCCTGCCTGCCTACGCATGCCAGCTCCACAAAATCAAGATCCACCTCACAGCCCTCATGGGGAAACACAACCCAAATCAGTATTTATATCATCTTTTCCTCCCACTCTCCTGGCAGTTGCAATACATTTCTTGTAAATTCACTGAGCTCAATGACACTTTCTCCATTCAGCCGCCTGTAGGTCGTTCTCATGTGAAACGAGGTCTCTTTGACCTTGGAGGTGAGATTCTCAGCGGATTGTTTGGCGTCGCTACAGCCCGTGACCTTTCCGGCTTCAAATCTGACCTAGCTCATTTAGCTTCCGCCCTAGAATCTCAACGCCGTGTCATCAAAGTCCAACACACAATGTTACAGAAGATTACAACCCACCTAAATGAAGTAACTTACACTCTGAACAACTTCCCCGACATCTTAAACCAACACCTCTCCAATCTCAACGTTATTTCTCAGTTCTTTTATCTCAAACTCAACATGGATAATCTCCAACTAGCCATTGACTCTCTACTCTCTCAGGTCACTACCTTGGTTCGTATCCTAGTCGATGCTACTAATGGACGTGTCACTGCAGACTTAGTACCTATCTCAGCTCTCCGCTCTGTATTAGAATGGGCTCACTCTACTTTCGGTTTATCCCCAGTACTCCCCTACTCCTCTCTCGAATATTACTATCCAGTTCTCGAGGCCACTCTTCTCACCACATCCGTTGTCGTCCATATCCCTCTCCGTTCTGACATCATCATCAACCTTTTCCACATCATTCCCTTCCCCTTCCGGCACAACAACTCCTTACTGCAAGTCTCTGTTCCTTCAGAATATTTTCTCCTATCCCATGACTATCTTTAAGCTGCCTTCCTTTCTACCACCAACCTCCAGCAGTGTTCCTCCCTCACCCCTACCTCTCGTCTCTGTGCTGCCCACCTTTTCGCTGTCTTCCCTAGCAGCGCTACGCCCTGTGAGTCTGCTTTAGTTCGTAACCATTCCATATACTCGGCCTGTTCCTTTGTTCCAGCTCCTGTACTCCCAGTCCACCATGCTCACCTCAACCACGTCCAGTACTTCTTCTTCACTGTCCCCATCTCTGTCACCATCATGTGTTCTGGTACTTCAGTCCCCTCCGTACCCGCTCGTGGTCTCTCCAAAGCACCGGACTATTGTACCGTCAAATCAGAGTCAGTCATCACTTATGCCACTCGCTATCACCAATCAGTCCGTAAACACTCCTATGACATTTTCCAACCAATTGACATGCCTTCCAATCTGCCATCTACTAACATTACCGTTATCTCCCCCAACATGCGTATGCTAACATTCCTCAACGACAGTGACTTCATTATGGATCAATTTTCTCTAGCCCTCAGCTGTTCATGGGTTCATCCAACCGTTGTGTTTCCCCCTGTGGTCATCTCTTTCATAGGTTTTCTACTCATAATCTGTGCAGTGCACTGTTGTGTCCGGAAAATGGAATACAGACTACAGGAAATCAGGCTGGCTACTGGCATACTACGCCCTCCCCAGGATTAAGTGTCCTCCCATTCTGTGACTGCCTGTGCCACCTGATAAGTTGCATAACCTGTGGACAGAAAAAGTACCACCAGCAAATGTTGACATATCTCTGATACGGTACTGTGTGACAACTAGAAACTAACATAGAAAAAAAAAAATGAAAGACATGTGTACCCTATTTCACGAGTGTTATCTACAGTCCATATATAGATCTAAGAACATGCGTGACTGCATACTCTATTTACTCCTTGTATCATATATCACCATGATTCTATGTGTATCTTACTGTATATCAACAAACCTCCCCTTGTGACAGTGTATATCACTAGTTTCCATCCCCTTGACATGGCCATGTCCTCCCTCCAACCCCTGTATCATACTTACTCCCTCCCATCCCCTGTATCATAATTCCTCCCTTCTTCCCCTCATACTCCCTACCTGTACAAATCTCCTGCCTCCCTTAGTCATATGCACCACACCATATACCTTCTCTCTAGTGTCAGGAGACACAATCTCAACCACCCCGGGGAGTACTGTACCATTCCCCTTATATGTATATGTGTATGTATTATGCCTCCCTCACTGTATGCCCCCCCCACTGTATCCAAAACTGCAGCGTTAGCAATGTTCCCAGGCTAGCCTAGCCATTCAGCTCCATATGTTTCAACTCTAGGGCAGTCGCGGGCTGATATCAGAGAGGGCAACACCTATATTTCTGTGCTCCACAAGTAAAAGGCGTATAAACCTACTCCAGGACTTTCCTTCAACCATCTAGAGAGGGGTGTTACATCTGCTTGCATCCCTCCACCTCTACGACGGGCACGTAGTACCTGTCTAGCAACAATCTCTCATCCCTTTTCTGTCCAACTCTCTAATGTAAGAGTTAATCGTTACTCCCAGTCCATCATTTATGCAACTGGTCAACTCTGGAACTGTCTTCCTCTGTCTGTATTCCCTACTTCCTATGATCTCCAGTCTTTCAAACACAGTGTGTCCAGGCATCTCAAAATTAATAGATCTTGAATTTGGCTCTCTTTTGTATCGTTTTTGCTTTTTCTTGGAACAGTATGTGGGCCCATGGCCTTTGGTTCCTTCTTCCTTGCATAAAAAAAAAAGGAAAATAACAAAAATGGCTTCCAAACCTCACGTACAATTACCAAAATTTGACCCTGAACAATATGACATAGACACATACATGTGCATGGTCAAACCTTTATTGGACATAGGGTTTGAACACAACAGGGAAAAGATGGCAGTGACCCTACCCCACATGGGAAAAATAGTCTCCAGCATCACTGCAGAAATCATCCCTGAGCTGACATGAGCAGAAATCGAGCAAATCTTGACCCAGGCAGTCACACCATCTCTAGGAAAGGTTGTCACTCTCTCACACCTCGATGCCCTCACCAATGACAGTAACCTGGAAGACACACTTATCCAGGCCAGGCGGCTCGTCACCGCCGCATGCCCAGGAGCCGCACTGCCACCCGGGACCAACATACCTTCAACACCCTACTGAGGATCCTCCCCAGTGCCATCAGAGAGCACTTTATAATATATGACCCAACGGGGGACCTCGAGAAAGACATCTAGCTCGTCAGGCTCCTCCTCGCCGCCTGCACCGTCCCTCAACACCTCAACACATCAGCGCGGTGAGTCGAGTTCCAATCCACAAGCCGCCTCAACCCAAACCCCGGGTGCCCCCCAACAACACCATGCCTTCAGCACCACCCACCATGCCAAGGGCACTCCCCACCAAGAGGCGACCCACCCCAAAAGGGAACACTAACCTCATTTCCATCAACCCTTGGGAATTCTCCACTTGTAATCACCGGTGCCCTATCCATGATATACGGGAGGAGCTGAAGGCCACCTGATGCAGAGCAACCACCCAGGGGTGCTGCAAAAGTCTCCTCCACAGAGAAGGACAGCCTCGAGGACGACACCCCCACAGCTGACTACTCCGACCCCAAGGAAACAGAACTCGGAGAGGAAGACGCCCCACAACAACTGGATTTTTAGGACCGCCCCCGCACCTCCCCATGGTGGCGGGGGCCATCTCACACAAATAACGCCCCCCAGTCTATGAAAAGATGAGGCTGAATGGAGTGAAAGTGAGGCTTCTGGTCGACAGGGGAGCGGCCAGGTCCTTCCTTTACCACCACTTCTACTCCCGCCATGCCTCGGCTTTCGGCCGAATTTAACATCCTCTCCTTCGGTCTCTGCAATGCCCCTGCAACGTTCTCCCCTCTGCTGGAGTCAGTGCTCAGCGGCCTCACCTGGGAGATATCCCTTGCATACTTGGATGACGTGATTATCTTCAGCCGGACCTGGGTTGACCACCTCCACCACCCCCAACAAGTTTTCCTAAGAATCCGGCAGGCAGGGCTCAAGCTTAGGCCATCCAAGTGTGTCCTAGCTCAATGTTCCGTCTCCTTCCTGGGACACGTCATTTCCAAGGAAGGCATAGCACCTGATCCAGATAAATTATGAGCCATCGTAGACCTCCCCCTGCCCCAAGACGTACAAAAGATCCACGACTTCATCGGCCTCGCATCATACTATTGGCGTTTTGTAAAGGGTTTTGCAAACATAGCAAAACCACTCCACGACTTGATAAAGAAGGGCGAAGCTTTCACCTGGACAGAAGACCGCATACAGGCGTTCAACACCCTCAAAAACAAACTGATCACCGCCCCAACAGTCACATTTCCCGACTACACCCTGCCTTTCTGCCTGTACACCGACGTTTCTTTAGTAGCAATCAGTGCTGCCCTAACTCAAGTCCAAGAAGGGTGGGAACACATCATCGCCTGCGCCAGCCGCACACTTAACCAGACCGAAAAAAACTACGTTGCCACCAAACGGGAATGCCTGGAGATCATCTGGGCTCTGGAATACTTCCGGGCTTACCGGTCTGGCACCCACGTCACCATAATCATTGACAAGTCCTTCCAGTGGTTACGGCAATCAGAAACCCACAACACCCAAATCATCAGAGGGAGAGAAATCCTTGAGGAGTTCAACTTCGATATAGCGTATCCGCCAAGGAAATAACATACAAATGCCGACGCCCTATCCAGACTACCCATCAACTCCATCCATACCACCCCCAGCCTCCTACAGCGATGGCAAGGGAAAGACCGGCCCGAATGGATTCCACCCCACATATTCTCCAAACTTCAGCAGCACGGCGACCACCTGTGCACACATACGGAACACATAGCCCTCGGTCCAGACACTGCCCTAGACCAAGGCCATCTTGATACACAGGCCCGGAGGTGAGACTGATGACGTCACAGGCGGTGGCCGCAAAATCTCTATGCCTTGCCTCTCTCTCATGCGTACTCATTTATTATTTGCTTACTTATGTATGGCCATTATTATTTACTGGTAATTATTAGTGTTAATACTAATTTTTGTTATTATTATCATAATAAACATTAAAAATTACCCTGTTCCCGAATTTAAGGCATCTGAAATGAAGCACTAATATGTGAAACAGGACAGACATCATTATCAAGAATGAACTGAAACCATAGGAGACAATGTCAGTATACATACTGAACATTCCATATACCATATGTCAAACAGGAACTGTCAACTTGGTAGAGACTATCTCTATCATAAACGTTGCTTTGGTTCAATATAGCGTTGTTAGCTTTCTTACAAATTTCTTACAAATATACGCTCAATAACCCTAGAAAATAGTTTTACCCCGAACCAAACTAAGTTATAATTTAACAAAAACTTTAAAGTATTAACAAAAAAAACTCGATTAAGCTGTGTGTTTTGGTCATACATAAAACAATATAATGTACAAAATTTTCAAAAAAATAAAAATAAATAAATAAATAAAACTAAACTCAGTAGCCGCGTAAGCATTACACTTTACAAACAAATGATATGTAGTTGGAATGGGATGAATTTTGGACAAAAATATATCAGACATCCAAACATTATAAATTACTGTAACAGCAAAGAAAGAGACACATTGATGAAATCAAAAATTACAATACAAAACTGGAAAATTGCGACCATTTAAATATGGCCCTTAAAATAAGGCATAACATAACACCAGTGCCAGAAAAGATTTTAGGAAGAGGTGATTGCTCAGTTGAAAAAACTGAAAAATATTAAGGCATCAGGTCCATACAATATGAAGCCAGAGTTGTACAAAATAATGCTTAAAAGTAAGAAATACATTAACACTTTAACTGACTGTTCCAGTAAAATCTTAAGCTTCTGAATACCATTGCATTGCATCGCATATATAATGTGCTTTGTTTTCTTAGGCTAGGTATAGGCAAATATAGCTATATTATTATATAAGCATATTGCTATATAACTATATTGAAATCATCGGTATTTTTTTTCTCTCCTCTCCTTGTTAGGTAAGGTCAGATTAGTTTATTACCCATCTAAAAGCTCCTACCATAAAACAGTGAAACAACTTTACCTAACTGTAATGGGGACAAAATTAATTTTATACAAAATAATGGGTATAAGTTAAAGACTTGCCCTACTGCAATTTTACGGAACTGATATGTGTCATTTAAATAATACGTTTCTTGTACCATATTTTCATTTCTATTTATGCTCTAACCGGCGCAAACCTCTTTTTAAGTCCCCTCCCCCCCTTCAAACTATAGGAAACATGAGTATCAAAAAAAAAAAAAAAAAAAAAAAAGACCCCGGCCAGGCTAAAATTCATATTTAGCTAACAATTCTTGTCATCATTTAGGCAAAGGCATTACATTTGGCTTAGGGCAGACCCATACACATTTCTTCTTGACCTAGGATAGGCCTATACACATTTTTCTTGGCCTGGGCTTGGCCTATGCACATTTTTCTTGGCATGGGCTAGGCCTGTACGTTTCTTCCTAGCTTAGACAAGGCCCATAAATGCTTTTGCTTGGCCTGGGCTGGGCTTATAAATGTCTCTTCTTATCCTAGGCTAGGCCTTATACTTGACGGTTGATATCCTTGTTACCTAGATATTTCTTTGAATACATAGAATATAAAGAATAAATCAAGCATCCATTGAGTAGCCTAGGTTATTTTGCATGGAGTGAAGTCAGGCATCAGTAACCAAATTAACATCTCAATACGACTGTGATCCACCAAAATATATTATGCACAGTTAATAAAGAACACTGAGAAACTTAGGCTGTGTTGTAATTTCGTTGCCTAACTTATTTACGAAAACTCCTTACTGTAACTTAGAAGATATCCACTGTTGTCTAATACCTCTAATTTCTCATTTAAAAAGCTTTCAGTAATTGCAATGATGCTTTTCATGCATTGTAGTATGGCTATACATATTTAATAATACGTGTATGGCCTACCTTGAACGAAATCCAGATGGGAGAGAGGAAAAAATTTCAAATAAGTGGGTGAATTGTAGGCGTGCCTCACTGTTTATATCGTGGCGGGTGGGCTGGCGGAATAATACAATCAGCGTTGCCAGATCGGAGAGACACCTCACGGCCAGATTCAGTGCATTTCACGGCCAAATCAGGCCAAACTTGTTTTTGTCTACGGCCAAATTTGTTTTAATGGAAATTTGTAAATATACTGTATATGAATTAGCCTAGCATGTAAATAAAAAGAATTTTAACCCTGCACATAGTCATTTGAGCCTGTACAGACAATTAACAATAAACAGATAAAAGGGGAAATAAAGTTAGCTTACCTTAATCTGCAAATATAATGAAGCAAGTATAGCCATGGTATACTGTATATGTTGTCTCGGCTGCTTTAATTTACTATCTTGGCTATACAACGATCTTCTCTCGGTCATTCCTGTTTGGGTTGCCAAAGCAGATTGGCTTATATAATAGTTATCACAAATTACACAGCTTACATCAATTGTACTTCTTTTATCAGTCTCACAGTTTCTTTAGTTTTAATATATACACATTATTTACAATGTTATTCATTTTTCTGAATGTTCTCTAATTCACTGCCCTTACCGTTTCTTTTCACAATTTCTCCCACATGATCAACACTAGCTGTTGAGCAGTGAAAAGCTATAGCAACTGCAAGTTCTAGTTCAACACGTTTTTTTTTTGTGGTAGGTGGTGGCGACCATCATCCACTCACTTGATGTAGTCCTGCCTACTTCTTCCTTAGCCTGTATCATTCTCTTTCTGAGCCTGCCCTCCTCTCTTCCTATTTCTCCCAGCTTTCCTGTCACTTCTTATTGCTTTTCTTTCCTTTACAGGTGGCTTTACACTGAGTGACAAGCCAAATGGTTTCCTGTAAACCAAGAAACCATTTACAACGCTGGGTGGTAACCATATAACCAAACCATACGTGCTCCCTACGTGTCAACAAGTGGGTTGGTGGAGGGTTAGTGCTCCTCCCCGTAAAACAAATAACTCAGAGTCAAATGGCCACCCCTTACGGGATTATGGCGTCTGGCAATAGATAGATAGATAGTCTTGTTTCTTGAAGATTTTCACTGGCAGTGTTCGGCACATTGCTGACGCATTTACCCTGCTAGAGTGTCCTTATAGTTTCTTCATGATCAGCCAATCGAGATGCTTTTGGAGCTATGGTGGTTTTACACAATTTACAATAAGCATCTTCACTCCCTTCACTGGCTTTCTTGGCCCAAATAAATTTCTCTTCCCATGATTTATATTTTCTCCCACTGTCATAGCTTCCTTTCCATTTAGATCTTGTTGTCATTATAAATAAGTTGTTTACAATATATAGAAATAAAGATCAGGCCGAAGAATAGGTCACTGTAACACCGAATTAAGTCTATATCTGCAATGAAATAGCCACTATCGAGTTCAAATTAAGACTGTTGCTCTGTCCTCTGTCGTCACTGTTGCGATCAACTCTTGCCAGATAAAAGCCGACTGAATTCCTAGAAACTTCCATGCCTAAGCTAATTTAGATAAATATCTATAATATGGCATGTGATCATGCCTACAGCTAGATCTATACAATATTTTTTTTATGCTAACGTGAGTGAAAATTGGTAGCATATGGGCATTGTATCTACACGTAATATCAGTTGGGGTATTGGTAACTATGTCAGTGTTACTGGTTCGCCCTGAACGCGTACTCACGAGTTGGTGGAGGACCTAGTACGTATGTGTATGGTATGCGGTTTGAAATTGGAAAGGGGAATATTACTGGTAATTAAAATAGGATTATAAGTTATATGAGGGAAAAAGTCATTAAAATAAAATACGGCCAAAATTCGACCAGATGATCTGGCCGTGGATGTCTAATTTATTTACGGCCAGTCATTTTTGTATACGGCCAAATTTAAGGAATCTGGCCGGAAAAACGGCCATCTGGCAACCCTGAATACAATGGTCACCGATTGTGACGTCACAGTCAGATATTGGCGGGAGACCCGGGCCTGTTCAATCAAGACGGCCTTGCCTATAGACACCTTGACATACACTTAGATAACGGTATACACCTCGGAACAAAAAAACTTCTACAGATTTTCAATGACATCTACTGGACACCAAACCCCTCCCACCTAGCCAAGCACGTTGTTGAAGCCTGCTGAGCATGTGCACTCGGGAAAGACACCACCAGAACACCAGGCCCCTCCGGAAACATCCTCGCCAGTAAACCATGGCAGCTCCTCTCAGTGGATGTTGTCGGGCCCCTTCCACCCAAGTCAGGCTATAAGTACATTACCACGTTCGTCGACACCTATTCTAAATTCCTGATTGCCTGCCCAGCCAAAGAACACCATGCCGTCACCGTGGCAAATGCCCTAGTCCACCATGTACGAGTATTCCCGTATTTTGGCATCCCCCAGGCTCTCCACTCCGACAACGGCCCGAGTTCACCAGCAAAATATGGACACAGCTCGCCGATATATTCAGGTACAACATCTCCCATTCCTCTCCGTACTGGCCTCAAGGAAATGGCATTTGTGAAAGGAGCCACCGCACCCTACTCAACCAAGTGTGATCCAGAATCCAGGAAACACAAAACAAAGACTGGCCAGCCCGTGACGATCATACAATGGGGAATGAACTCCTGCCCACGCGAGGACGGCATCACCCCCCATGAGCGAGTGTTCGGCGAAGCAGCACTCCTCCTGCCACTTTGTTACCCCTTGCAACCAACCACCACCTCCCCCGTCTCTGACCCCTTACACCATGTCAAACGAAGACTACACCACCTCCAAAATACCCAGGACCTCAAACCCAACATCAATGCAACTAACCCTAACAAACCAAGCGACTCCATCATGGTGGCCAAACTACCGGTCCCAATCAAGTTATCACATGCTACATGGGGCCTTTCGCAGTCGTAAAAGTCTCTAACCCCTACCAAGTCATCAGACAATATTACAACACCACCTGCACCTACTCAAACTGCCACTTGCGCCCCTTTCATTCATCTCGAACTCCACCACCCCGCCACCCTCACCCTCCTGCCCAGTGCACCGCTCCATCACCTGATCACAACGATGACTCATACTCTTGCTATTTGACACCTTTCTCCTCACCCTCCCCCAGCCCCCCTCCACAACCACCACTCCCACCACACCCCTCTCTGACCGCTCACCCTCTCCGCAGACCTCCCACTCGCCTCCGGCGACCTCACCTCAAACACCAGCCTCCACCAACATGCTGTCAACCCCAATCCTGACACCATATGGCCAGCCCTCCACACCCCCAACACCCACTCGCATTACAGCCACTCCCAGCACCGGACAGTGCATGCCCCCACATCCCTCACCTTCACCCACTCCTCACTCCACTCCCACACCTGACTCCAGGCCCCACACCACTTCCCTATCCTCCAGCTCCCCACCACCACCCCACATCACAACCCCACTGCCCCAGCCACAAACTGCCCACGCCCACCCAACTAACTCACCACGCATCTCCTCACTACCCACGCCCGTATTAACCACCACCACAACCAGATCAGGATGCCTATCTCGCCTACCTGCCAGGTATGCCCCAACGCCCTCACCACCACCCACACGAACCTCCATCACACCACCCACATCCAACACCTCCCCCCTCCCCCTAAAAATACACCACACGGGATGGAAAATTCCAGCAGCCTGGTCTACTAAGCCGATTAAGGTGGCCCCTCCCTTGACCTCATAAAAAGCAGGGTGACCTCACTCATATCCAGTCTCCAGCTGACAGCCACAGTTCACTCACCTCACTCCCTGCCACCCGAGATGAAAATCAAGCACGTCCTGTGGACTCCTGCTAAAGGAAGCAAACGCCAGCTAAAAGGAGTATCCCAGCTGATCCACCTCCTACAGCAAACACACCAGACCTCCACCCTAGAAATCATCTATAACCACCACCAGGAGCCCAACCACCCCACACGATACTGGATGAGCCTACTCCACCACCTCACGCCCTCCCACCAGATGCCCACTTCTGATACCTACTACCTCTAGCCACGAGGACGTGACTTCCACCTCCGCGATGGTGGTGAAATATCTGCCCAAGGAGGAGACCCCAGGGGGGATAAGACACCCACTCAAAGAGAAGGCCACGGGAAGGTACACAGGGGTCCAGAGCCACACTGTCCCATGTCCCCCACTACCTTTTTTTTTTTTTTTTTTTTTTTTTTTTTTTTTTTTTTTTTT
>JAGKTI010001176.1:5972-27480 GCA_018397915.1 Birgus latro
AATACAGTAAAACCTCACTAGAACGGACTAATTGGGGCCAAAGTCATTCTGAAAAACACGATATTCTGAAAAAAGCGACATAGGGATTTCCCCCTGCTAAGATATTTTCATACATGAAAAGAGTCATGGCCACAATCCTACTTCATTCCACCATTTCCTTCTAAATTGGGGCATTAACTCATTTGCCTCTTAACTTTTCTCAAAGTCCACTATAAATAATTTATTGCATAACACAGTACAGATTTTTTAAGGTTTATACTCGATAAAGGCCATTGTAACACTCACAGGAAGATATTTTTCATACATGAAGTGTCATAGCCACCATCTTGCATCACCCCACCAGTTCCTTCTATCCTTTTACTTCTTAACTTTTCTAAAATTCCACTAAAAATAATTTGTTGCATTACACAGTATAGTTTTAGGAAGGTTTAGACTCGATAATGGCCATATATAACACACAAAATAAGATATTTTCGCATATTAAAAGCATCATGTCCACAATCCTGCTTCATCTGCACCTGTCCATTTTGACTCGTGGTAATATCTCATTTGCCTCTTATTTTTTTCTCAAATTCTACTATAAATAATTTATTGCATGACACAGTAAAATTTTAGCAAGGCTTGGACACAATAAAACTCATAATACAAAAATAAAAAAATTCTTACGTTAATGAACAGTATAGAGCCCTTAAGAACAACCTCTTGAGAGTTACCGATGCAATATGTGGTTGGACAAGAGGTCCACCAAGACATAAAGTAACTTGGTGGTGGGATGAGGGTGTAGAAGCCGCAGTTAAGGAGAAAAGAAGGCTTTTCCGGGAATGGAAGATGGGTGGTAACAGGGAGGAGTACTTGGCTGCCAAGCACAGGGCTAGAAGAGAGGTATACAGGGCGAAGTGTGGGTCACAGAGACTTTTACTTGATAATCTAAATCATGGAGAAAGAAAAAATATGATTTTTAGGGTGGCAAATCAGGTGAAGAGGGATAATCAGGGCATTGTAGGTGAACAGTGTGTGAAGAATGATGAAGGGTAGTGGTGAACAGTAGGGATATTAAAGATGCATGGAGAGAGCATTATAGCCGGTTGTTGAATGAGGAGTTTGATTGGGATAGGGAAGGCTTGGAGCCAGCAGATCCAGTGTTTGGCCCTTGGCCTTTGATTGACGCTGCTACTGTGAGTGAGGCAATAGGCAGGATGCAGGTGGGGAAGGCGGCAGGTGTGTCTGGGCTGACTGCCGAAATGTTGAAGGCCTCAGGAGATACTGGAGTGAGGTTAGTCACTGACCTGATAAATATGATTTTATATGAGTGTGTTATCCCAGAAGATTGGCTGAATAGTGTAATTATAAATGTGTACAAAGGGGAGAGTGATGCCCTGGAAAGGGGAAATTACAGAGGTATAAAGCTCTTAGATCAGATAATGAAAGTAATGGAGAGAGTTCTAGAAGGTATGATTAGAGATGCAGTTTGGGTTTATGCCAGACAGGGGGACCACTGACGCCATATTCATTGTTCGACAGCTTCAGGAAAAATATATTGGAAAGAAAAGAGAATTATATTTTGTTTTTGTTGATTTGGAAAAGGCCTTTGACAGAATCCCTAGAGAGGTGGTGAAGTGGGCAATGAGAGCGCTAGGGTTGAAAGAGTGGCTAGTTAGGGTGGTTATGGCCATGTACGTGGGTGCTCGCACCCAGATAAGAGTGAATGGAGTTTTGAGTGATGAGTTTTCCGTTAATGTTGGTGTGCATCTGGGGTCAGTTTTGAGTCCCTTGTTGTTTATCATGGTGCTTGAAGTCCTCTCACACGACTTCAGAGATGGACTCCCATGCGAGATGTTGTATGCTGACGATTTGGTGTTGATTGCAGAGAATGAAAAGGAGGCGGAGGAAATATAAGAAGTGGAGAGATGGTATGGGCACAAGGGCTTAAGGGTAAATGCAGATAAAACAAAAGTGATGGTATCTAGGGTTGGTGGTGGTACAATCAGAGGAGAGGGAGAGTGGCCATGTGCAGTTTGCCACAAGGGTGTGGGAAGTAATTCCATCTTGTGTAGTGTTTGTGATAAATGGGTGCACAAGAGATGTAGTGGTATAAGAGGTAGACTGCGAGATAATACTGATTTTATGTGTGTGGCGTGTCGGAGAGAGCAGGTGGAGATTGTTAGGCGTGAAAGGATTGAACTTGCTGGTGAGCTTCTTGAGTGTGTGGAGGAGTTTTGTTATTTGGGAGACATTTTATGTTCTGGAGGTGGGGCTGGAGTTAGCTTAGTTGCTAGGGTGACAAAGTGGTTGGAAGAAGTTCAGGGAGCTGTTGCCTCTCCTGACATTAAGAGGACTCTCCTTACCTGCTAAGGGGTCTTTGTATGCAGCATGTGTTAGGAGTGTGATGCTGTATGGTAGTGAGACCTGGGCAGTAAAAGAAGAGGATATTCGCAGGTTTAAACGTTCAGAAATGACAATGATTAGGTGGATGTGCAGTGCGTCCCTATGTGCAAGGCCCGGGGGGCTGGGTTTACGATGGAAGAGTTGAGAGGTAGGATGGGACTGGAGTGTATTGGTGTTGTGATGAGGAGAGGTAGGCTGAGGTGGTTTGGACATGTGGAGAGGATGGGGGATGATAATTGGGTACAGAGGGTGAGAAGTGTTAATATTGGGGGAGGAGTTGGGAGGGGTAGACCGAGAAAGAGATGGGGCGAGGTCATTAAGTGTGACTTAAGGGTTAAGGGACTGAACAGGGAGGCTGCCAAAGATCGAGCAGCATGGAGAGCCCTCATTAGGTGACCAAGGCCGACGCATGCAAGCATGTTAGAGCCTTCAAAAATGAAACAAAAACGAAATGAAACAAAACGATGATATCTAGGGTTGGTGGCGGTACAATCAGAGGAGAGGGAGAGTGGCCATGTGCAGTTTGCCACAAAGATGTGGGAAGTAATTTCATCTTGAGCAGTGTTTGTGATAAATGGGTGTACAAGAGATGTAGTGGTATTAGAGGTAGACTATGGGATAATGTTGATTTTATGTGTGCGGTGTGTCGGGGAGAGCAGGTGGAGATTGTTAGGCATGAAAGGATTGAACTTGCTGGTGAACCAGCGGCAAAAAGGAGACAGCCTACTGTGATTATGTGGTTGAATGCATGAGTGGTGGTCTCGTCGGATATTAGTTAAAAAATACTGCAGGTTTCGGCTCTAAAAAATACAAGACAAAGCGAAAAAGAAAGTTTCCATATGGTTGTATCATGGCGGAGAGAGACGGAAGATTGTTTACAACTAGCGAGGGGGAATTTGTGGGCTTCTCCGAAGAAAATGTTGGTAAAGGAAGTGATAAGCTGAAACAAACAAGAGTAGCAGGAGTAGAGAAAACGGCGGAGAGGAATGTCCAGGAGTTAAAAAAGGTATGGGAAGTAAATAGAGAGTTACAGGAACGGACCTTAGAGCAGGAGAGAGAGATCAAAGTCCTACAAAGTAAATTGGAAAACGTTAGTACATGTAGTGAGGAACAAGAAAAAGAAGTCACAGAGCTAAAGGTGAGTAATGAGTCGCCATCAAATGAAATAAAACAGCTCAAGAGGGAGAATAAGAGGTTGGAAGAAGAAAGGGACAGAGTAAAAAGTGAACTAGATGAGTACGAATCAAAATCGAGGAGGCAAGATGAGCACATTCAGGAAATCAAGGAGCAACATAAGGGGTGGAAGAAAATACAGGAGGAAGGAAATGTAAATTTGAAGGAGATCATAGAACAACAAAGTAAGGAAAAAGTGGAGAAGGAAGTGGTTAGAGTACTAAGAAGTAGAGAATCTTTGGTCAGGGATGTAGCAGATAAGAAAAAATGTGTGATAATCTCAGGAATAAAAGAAAAACGAATGACAGTAAGATCTGAAAGAGAGAGAGAGGAACTGAGCAAGGCTAAAGAAATAATATCACTAGTTATGGAGGGAAACAATGAAGCCCAAGAAGAGATTGAAGATGTGTTTAGGTTAGGAAAGTACGAGGATGGTGGTGCAAGGTCTTTGAAAGTAAAGTTTAAGTCCCAAGTAATAGTGAATGAAATCATAAGTAGAATGTGGAAATTGTCAGATAAATAGGGGTTTAAAAATGTTTGGATTAGGAGAGATGCAAATGAAGAGGAAAGAGCTAAATTAAAGGAGTAGGTAAAGGAAGCAAAGATAAAAAACGAACAGTGAACGGAGAAAGAGAAGAGAGAGTTCTATTGGAGAGTTATGGACCAGAAATTGAGAAAGTGGTACCGATGGAGGGAAGGAGAGACGAGAGTATAAAAAATGATGAAAAAAGTTTGAAAGTGGCGTATACAAACATTGATGGACTAATATCGGTAAGGTTAGAAGTCAATGATTTTTTGAGGGTACACGAACCTGATATTATGTGCTTTATAGAAACTAAATTGAAAGAAGATATTGATTTTCATATGGGAGATGGGAAATACAAATTATGGAGAAGAGACAGAAAAGAAAAAATGGGGGGAGGAGTGATGATAGCAGTGAAGGACAATATAAATGTAGATACTGTGGAAATGGCAGAGGGCAGGGCCGAAGCGATAAATATGAAATTAGAAACTGGGGAGAATATTAAGAGAGATATGGCAGTGGTATATGTTCCCCCTAAGACGAGAGCATGGAATGACGATGAATACCAGGAGATGTTTTCAGACATGGTTAGTTATCTACAGAAAGTGATCGAGGAAAGCAACAATATAATCCTAATGGGTGACTTTAATTGTAAAGAGGTAAACTGGGAGGAATGGGACTCAGAAGGCAGCGAAGATTCGTGGGGCACTAAATTGTTAAATATAACAATGAATAATGTAATGACGCAGTGGGTTAAAGAAGAGACACGATTCAGAGGTGATGTCACACCAGCAAGATTAGATTTGCTACTATCCAAAGAACCTCATGTAACTGAATCTTTAAATTATCTGTGTCCTATAGGAAAAAGTGATCATGTGGTCTTTGAGTTCCAGATGATAACAGGGAATGTGGTGCCAAGAGATGAGCTTTATAGGCAAGGAAGATACAACTTTGGGAAAACAAACTTTGCAGAATTGAGAAAAATTTTTGAAAATGCAGACTGGAGAAATTTCAGAGAAATACGAGAGATTCAGATACAGAGGAAGTGAGATATCTTTTTAGACCTCTACAATTTGGGAGTGGAAAAATATGTGCCAAGAGCAAGTGGGAAAGAAAACAGGAAAAAGGTGTGTTTAATAGAAGGTGTATGATAGCAAGAAAAGAGAGGGACATGGCATGGAACAAATGGAGAAAGAGAGGTAATATCAGAGCAAAGGAAGAATATAAAAGAACTAGAAATGAATATACAAGAATACTTAGAGAGGAAGAAAGGAACTTTGAAAAAGGTATAATTGACAAATGTAAGGATGAATCCAAATTGTTTTATAGATTTGTTAATGGCAAATTGAAGCAAAGGGAAGGAATCACCAAACTGAAAGTAGAAGGAGAGGTCTACAAGGATGCAGTAATGCAAGCTGAAGTAATGAACAAATGTTTCTAATCGGTTTTCACTAAGGAAAGGGAGTTTGTGAAAGAAGAGGGAGTGATTAGAAATGTAGTGATAAAAGATATAAAAGTGGAAGTGCAGGAAGTGTATAAATTACTGGGAACTCAAGATGTAAGGAAAGCCCCAGGACCGGATGGAATCTCTAATTGGGTACTGAAGGAATGCAGAGAACAACTGGTGGATAAGATTCACAATTTAATTGTGTGCTACTTGGAAGAGGGGAAAGTGCCTCGGGAATGGAAGAGGGCAAATGTGGTGCCAATCTATAAGGGAGGAAACAAGGAAGAACCCCTGAATTATAGACCAGTGTCCCTAACCAGCATGGTCGCAAAATTGTGTGAGAGAATCCTGAAAGATAGATGGATAAAATACCTGGAAGAGATGAATATTTTGACTGAAAGTCAGTTTGGATTCAGAAGTGGAAGGTCATGTATTTACCTCTTTGTATTTACCTATTTGTAGTATATAGGAATTGAGCTAAGCTCGTGTTGTCCCGTCTCCATATCTACATTCATCTAATCTAGTTTTAAATACATGAATGTTTTTCGCCTGCACCACCTCTTCGTCCAAGTCATTCCAAATACTTATGCTTCTGTTCGGGAAACTGAACCTTTTGAGATCATTAAGACATCTACTTTTCCTCAACTTGAAGCCATGACCTCTTGTTCTTCCATCATCCAACACAAAAAGATACTCTCTATCCACCCTTTCCAATTCTCTTACATTTCTAAATATCGTGATCAAGTCACCTCTTTCCAACTTGTTGAGCTTTTACCCAAGGGCGATTGATGTGCTACAGGAGAGAGACGGTTGGGTGGATTGTGTGTACTTAGATCTGGAGAAGGCCTTCGACAAGGTACCCCATGAGAGACTAATGTGGAAATTAGAGCATATAGGAGGACTGAAGGGAAGCCTTCTGGAATGGATGAGAGACTTTTTGAGTGACAGACAAATGAGGACAGTAATAAAGGACAGGACATCTGGATGGAGGGAAGTAACAAGTGGTGTCCCACAGGGCTCGGTGTTGTCACCAGTAATGGTCTTGATTTACGTAAATGATATGGTAGATGGAGTGAACAGCTACGCAAGCCTGTTTGCTGATGATGCAAAGATCTTGAGAAAGGTAGAGGTTGAAGAGGACTGTAAAATGCCACAAGAGGATCTGGATAGGATACATGATTGGATCCGGATGTGGGAAATGAAATTTATTGCAAAAAAATGTAAAATATTGGAAATGGGTAAAAGTACCAAGAGGCCATCATTGAATTATTTGATGGGTAATTAACCAGTTAGAAAAGCGAGAGAAGAGAAAGATTTGGGAGTGCTGGTCCAGGATAGTTTGTCACCTGAAAAGCACATAAATAAGATAGTGAGATAGACATATAAACTTTTGACCAGTATAAGAGTGGCATTTCATTACATGGATGAGGAAATGATGAAAAAATTGATAGTGGCCATGATCCGGCCCAGGTTAGAATATGCAGCAGTAGTGTGGTCCTCACACAGAAAGAAAGATATAACCAAGATTGAGAGAATACAAAGAACAGCAACCAAGATGGTCCCCAGTCTGGCAGATTTGCCGTACAGAGAGAGGCTGGAAAGGCTGGATTTGCGTTCCTTAGAGGAAAGGAGAGAGAGGGGCGACATGATTGCAGTGTTCAGGACCATGATAGAGTAGATAAAATTGACAGAGAAAATCTGTTTGTGTGGGATGAGAGGGTAACAAGAGGACACGGAATGAAACTAAAGAAGCCAAGCTGCTCGAAGGACATCAAGAAATATAGTTTTCCTTATAGATGCATAGACCTGTGGAATAGCCTGGACAAAGAGATCGTCCAGTCTAAAAACTTAAAACGAGTTTAAGGCAAAATTTGACTTACTGAGAAACAGAGACGGAACCCCACGAGCGTAGCTCATTTCCTGTATATCACAAATAGGTAAATACAATTAGGTAAACACACACACACACACACACACACACACACACATATGCATGCAAGCTCATGCAAACACCCAGTGCATGAGGCCTAGTATTGCTGTTGTCAACATTTTTGTTTTACTGTCAACGTTACAATGCATTAATTTCTTGCTGGAGTGTTCATAATTTTATTATATATTTTTTACATGTCCTAGTGTTTTGTTTGTGTATTAGTAATGTGACTATGAGTTTAAAGTATGGGGTTAGCTTGAGATGTAACTGCCATTTAAGAACGACGAGTGGGGGGGGTTGGTTGGGGTAGGGGAATGGGGGAGGGTAGGGAGCTGGGGTAGAGGTGGGTGGAGCTCATGTCATCACCCACTCATGTGTTCCCTGGGTATACAGGGGTACAAAGGGTGCAACCCTGAGTAGAAATTACTGATCATGAGTGTACTTGTAACGAAATAAAAAAAAATGGCTGGTGTCTGGAGCGATTCTCTGGTAGTAGATATTGTCCGTTGCTTCCGAAATCCGTTGATTTGGGGTCTGTAGAATCGAAGGTCTACTGTACCTGGGTAAATTTAACCTCATCCTGTGCCCCCTTTCTTTCCCTTCAGGACAGCAACCAGTGGACAGAGGCACTTAGGGTGTGTAAGGAGTATCTGCCTCACAAGCTTAGTGCTCTGCAGGATGAGTATGATCGCACAGTCCTTAGTCGAGGCTCTCATGATGCTCAGACACTCATGAGCCAAGCACGGCAGTGGGAAGAGTCAGGAGAATACACCAGGGCTGTTGAGTGTTACATGAAGGTCAGTGTACATGCATTGTGTATCAGATCATTCACCTGTCTCTCATTGGTGGCTGGGTTTTTTCAAACGTACAAGTATTAAATCTATGTCTTTTCTCAGAGTTGATATAGTGAGTGGTAGGTGGTGGCGACCATCATCCACTCACTTGATGTAGTGCTGCCTACTTCTTCCTTAGCCTTTATCATTCTTTTTCTGTGCCTGCCCTCCTCTCTTCTTATTTCTCCCATCTTTCCTGTCACTTCTTACTGCTTTTCTTTCCTTTACAGGTGGCTTTACATTGAGTGACAAGCTAAATGGTTTCCTGTAAGCCAAGAAACCATTTACAATGCTGGGTGGTAACCATATAACCAAATCATATGTGCTCCCTACATGTCAACAAGTGGGTTGGTGGAGGGTTAGTATCCCTCCCTGTAAAACAAATAACTCAAAGTCAAATGGCCACCCCTTACGGGATTATGGCGTCTGGCAATAGATAGATAAATAGATATAGTGAAGAGTACCAGTAACTCTTGTTATCCTTGTTTTGCTGTTACTTTTTGTTGTACACTGGCAGTGACCTCTGTTGTTACACTGCTGTGATCTTTTTGCTATAACCAACCAATTAATCAGTCAGCTGTTACACTCCATACAGTAATTATCAATTGTGCTCTCTCCAGGTAACCCCGAATATGACCAGTGATGCCTCCCTCCTGGAGAAGAGCTGGAATAAAGCAAGAGAGTTGGCTATCAGGTTCTTGCCTGCTGATAAGGTGGATGATGTTGCTAGAGTTCTTGGTGAGTTTTTCCTCATATTCCTGTGTTTTCTTCATTTCAGTAAAGAGGTCTTTTACAGAAATTCATCATCATGACCAGTTTCTACACTATTTTAGCTGAATAGTTAAAGAAAAAAACCTAAAGTAGTGGAATAAGCCAGATAGCTATTCTCAAATTATTTAAGCCTATAAGCTGTACCTTCAACACACGGCTTCATTATTATCGATATCTTGACATCTGTGGGGTAAGCCAGTATAGCAATCATCAAAATTAAAAATGGCTGCTATGTTTATCATGCTTAAATTGTTTGGGTTGAAAGGTTTTGTACATGCTTCCCTGTGTCAGCATCGTTCACCTAATAGAGGCTTTCCTTGCTGCATGATCTCTGGCAACATATCCTTTTGTTCCCTGAACACTTGAGGTCATTTCTTTCATCCATTTCAATCCCCCATCACTTCTTTTGCTTCTTTATAGTTGCAGTATATCGTGCTTTTTCACATATTCACTGACCCCTCAGTACCATCTTCTTGGTTGTTGAGTGCTCCTCCTACTTTCTTCACTTATTCCTGGAGAGGGACACTTCACTTGGCAACACTGATATAACTGGACAGAGTCATACTGGTGTAGCCCAGTTATACAGACATCTCTCACCTCCCTCCTTATCCCCTGAAAGGAGGATGGTGGACTGTAGAAGGGAAGTTTTAGCTGCAGCACCGTGTTCACTGTCAGATAAGCCTCGTTTCGTTTAGTTTCGTTTGGTTTGGTTTGGTTTGTTTTTGAAGGCTCCAACATGCTTGCATGCGTCGGCCTTGATCACCTAATGGCGGCTCTCCATGCTGCTCGATCCCTGGCAGTCTCTCTGTTCAGTCCCTTAACCCTTAAGTCACACTTAATAGCCTGATGCAACAAAAACAACAGTAAATCATTCCTTACTAAATCACCTGTAATACTTGTCAGTACTGTACCAGCTTTGCATCCATAGTCATATTCATTTTCTGTGTGACCATACCATCTAAGCATACTCTTCTGCCCTGTGATCAGTAGACTTTGTTACTCCACATCTCACCTTAGTGCACTGGTTCTCACATGGGCTTGGCCCCCAAGGGGGCCATGGTAGAATTTTATGGGGCTCATGGTGGACTAGTGTAAGTAGCAAATGAGGATATTTCTGTGAACTTGCATGTAGAGTCCTCTTGCCATTTTTCACAATATATTTATGTGAATCTGGTGTCTCCATCCTTCTACACGTAAAAAGTAAAAGCCGAAACCGGTTGGATGTGGACCTAGATAGATGTTCATTATCAGTGACTCAACCTTAACTTAGTTGACTTACTGAAAGCAAACAGTGCCATCCATCCCATAGATATGTAACAAAATTTGCATTCTGATTGGTAGTTGTAAGCATTAAAATAAACAGAGAGCACCCAAACAGTTTTTTTCATCATTACAGGAATACCCCGGTTTAACAGTGCAGTTGGTTAAGTAAAAACCCATCGCATGGCGGGGTATCATAGCTTGGGGTAGATTTAACACGTAAATTATAGGGATGTGTTTTTGAAAGATAGATAAGCAAGGTATGTGGAAAGTATTAAGAATGTATGGAGTGGAGGGGAAATTGTTTAGTGCTGTGAAGAGTATGTATGAAGGAGCTAGGGCTACTATGCGAGTGGATGGTGAGCTGAGTGAGTTCTTTGATCTGAATGTGGGACTGAAACAGGGTTGTGTGAAGTCTCTATGGCTGTTTAATATATACATGGATGGGGTTGTAAAGGACGTGCAAGGTAGGGCAGTGGATGTGAGAGTGGCTCTAATGAATGAGGGTGGGATGTGGAAGATTCCAGTGTTGTTGTTTGCTGATGATACAGTATTGTTGAGTGAAGATGAATGGGAGTTGCAAGGTTTGGTGAATGAATTTGGGACAGTGTGTAAGAAGAGGAATCTGAAAGTCAATGTAAACAAGAGTAAAGTTATGGTGTTTGAGAGGAATGAAGTCACAGAATGCACAGTGAGGTTGGATGTTGAGGATATGGAAAATGTGAGTGCATTCAAGTACTTGGCTACTGTGATGAGTAAGGATGGAAGTTTTGGGGATGAAATACTTGAAAGGGTACAGCAGGGAAGGAAGGTTGTTGGTTCACTGAAAGCAGTGATGAGAAATAGGGAGGTGAGTATGGAAGTTAAGAAGTCACTGCATGATAGTATCATTATCCCTAAATTAACATATGGAGGAGGCTGTAGCATGGGCCGAACAGGGTAGTACTCCCGAGGGGAATGGGAATGCTGGTGATAGGGAGAGCTGGAGCTCCTGTTTCACTAGCTACCTAACCATCCCCCTTTGCTGACCTTTTCAGTGTGACAGTAACATGGAGAGTAGACCAGCATACTCTCCCAAACATTTCCTCTAACTATCCTATACACTACACCACATGCGCTTTACATATTACACAACGTATCCTACTACGTTACAGGGGTTGATGCCAGCAAGGGCATGCGGACAGAAAACTTTGCCCCCGCTACCTAGTGGCGGACTTTGGGGGGAGGCTTGACTGGGATTCCGCCGGCATAGATCATGGGTCCGGGGCGAGATGGGGCTCGAACCTGTGCTAGAGGGTACAGGGCATTGCGGTTCCCAGGCGGCCACTTCTGCTCAATAGAGAGGGGCCCGAACCTGGCAGTAGCTCCCAAGGAGGCTGCCTTATCAGTGGGTGTATAATGGCGGGGCAGTTGCAGTGCCAAGTCGCGCTTGGAGGGTGTCCCTGCAGCTGTCCTGGCAGGGTGCCCTGAGGCCATTACCACAGCCACTGGTAAGCTGGTGGGCTAGGGGTCCCAGATCCATTGCCTGGACCTGGGTCTGTGCAATGGATCGGGCCTTTGGAATGTTTACCCCCCTTTATCTTACCGACTATGAACTACAAAAACAAGCACCAGAGCAAGCCTGAGGACAGCAAATCACCCAGGGGGTTTAGGGTGGGTTCGTGGAATGTAAGAAGTTTGAGAGGAAGAGCGGGGAAAGTCGTTGAGGCATTCAGTAGGAGGTGGGTGGATGTGGCATGTTTGCAGGAAGTCCGGTACAGGGATGGATCAGCCAGAAAGATTGTTGGGAAGGATTGCTACTATAAGTTGTTTTGGCAGGGGGGAGCTGACGGATATGGGGGTGTGGGTGTGTTGGTTGCACAGAAATGGGTGGAATATGTCATGAATGTTATGAGAGTAAGTGATAAGATATTAGTAGTGAAAATTTTGATCGGGCAGAAAATTATTTCAGTTATATCGGCATATGCTCCACAGGTAGGATTGGATGACGCAGAGAAGGATAGATTTTGGGATGATTTAATATGTGTAGTGAGTGGTATGGGTGATGATGAGGTAGTGGTTCTGGGAGGGGATTTAAATGGTCATGTGGGTGAAGCAGCTCAAGGTTATGAAGGAGTCCATGGAGGATGTGCATATGGTGTGAGGAATGCGGAAGGGGAAAGAATACTCGAGTTTGGGGAGGCTATGGACATGATTGTGTGCAACACACATTTTAGGAAAAGAATCAGCCAGTTGATTACGCACGAGTCCGGGGGAAATAGTAGTCAGATAGATTATTTTCTGGTCAGGAGGGTTGATAGGAGATTAGTGAGAGATGTTAAAGTTATAGGAAGCAAGGAGTGTGTGCAGTGGCACAAACTGTTGATTTGTGACATGGTGCTTAGGGAACAAGTGATGAGAAGGAGGACATATGTACCTGGGAGGAAAATGTGGAAGCTGGGAAACCAATCAGTGAGGGATGCCTTTTATAGTGAGATGAGGAGAGTGGTGGCTGAACAGGAAGCCGTAGATAGAGGCGTTAATGAACAGTATGGAGCCCTTAGAAACAGCCTCTTGAGAGTTGCCAATGCGATGTGCGGTTGGACAGGGGGCCCACCAAGACATAAAGTGGCTTGGTGGTGGGATGAGGGTGTGGAAGCTGCAGTTGGGGAGAAAAGAGGGCTTTTCTGGGAATGGAAGAATGGTAGCAGGGAGGAATACTTGGCTGCCAGGCGCGGGGCTGGAAGGGAGGTGTGCAGGGCGAAGTCTGAGTCACAGAGACTTTTACTTGATAATCTGAATCATGGAGAAAGGAAAAATATGATTTTTGGGGTGGCAGATCGGGTGAAGAGGGATAGTCGGGACATTATGGGTGAGTGGTGTGTGGGGAATGATGATGGAAGGGTGGTGGTGAACAGTGGGGATATTGGGGATGCATGGAGGGAGCATTGTGGCCGATTGTTGAATGAGGAGTTTGACTGGGATGGGGAAGGTTTGGAGCCAGCTGATCCGGTGTTTGGCCCTTGGCCTTTGATTGACGCTGCTACTGTGAGACAGGCAATGGGCAGGATGCGGGTGGGGAGGGCGGCAGGTGTGTCTGGGTTGACTGCCGAAATGTTGAAGGCCTCAAGAGATACTGGAGTGAGGTTAGTCACTGACCTGATAAATATGATTATATATGAGTGTGTTGTCCCAGATGATTGGCTAAAGAGTGTAATTGTAAATGTGTACAAAGGAAAGGGTGATGCCCTGGAAAGAGGAAATTACAGAGGTATAAAGCTCTTAGATCAGATAATGAAAGTAATGGACAGAGTTCTAGAAGGTGTGATTAGAGAAAGAGTGAATATTGATGAGATGCAGTTTGGGTTTGTGCCAGGCGGGGGGACCACTGATGCCATATTCGTTGTTCGACAGCTTCAGGAAAAATATATATAAAAAGAAAAGGGAATTGTATTTTGTTTTTGTTGATTTGGAAAAGGCCTTTGACAGAGTCCCTAGAGAGGTGGTGAAGTGGGCAGTGAGAAAGCTAGGGTTGGAAGAATGGCTGGTTAGGGTGGTTATGGCCATGTACATGGGTGCTCGCACCCAGGTAAGAGTGAATGGAGATTTGAGTGATGAGTTTTCTGTGAATGTTGGTGTGCATCAGGGGTCAGTTTTGAGTCCCTTGTTGTTTATCATGGTGCTTGAAGCCCCTCTCACATGACTTCAGAGATGGACTTCCATGGGAGATGTTGTATGCTGATGATTTGGTGTTGATTGCAGAGAATGAAAAGGAGGTGGAGGAAAGATTTAAGAAGTGGAGAGATGGTATGGGGTACAAGGGCTTAAGGGTAAATGCAGATAAAACAAAAGTGATGATATCTAGGGTTGGTGGCGGTACAATCAGAGGAGAGGGAGAGTGGTCATGTGCAGTTTGCCACAAGGGTGTGGGAAGTAATTCCATCTTTTGTAGTGTTTGTGATAAATGGGTGCACAAGAGATGTAGTGGTATTAGAGGTAGACTGCAAGATGATGCTGATTTCATGTGTGCGGCGTGTCGGGGAGGGCAGGTGGAGATTGTTAGGCATGAGAGAGTTGAACTTGCAGGTGAGTCTCTTGAGTGTGTGGAGGAGTTTCTTTATTTGGGAGACATGTTATGTGCCGGAGGTGGGGCTGGAGTTAGCTCGGTTGCTAGGGTGAGAAGTGGTTGGAAGAAGTTCAGGGAGCTGTTGCCTCTCCTGACATTGAGAGGACTCTCCTTACGTGCTAAGGGGTCTTTGTATGCAGCATGTGTTAGGAATGTGATGCTGTTTGGTAGTGAGACCTGGGCAGTAAAGGAGGAGGATATTCACAGGTTTAAATGTACAGAAATGACAATGATTAGGTGGATGTGCAGTGCGTCCCTGCGTGCAAGGCCTGGGGGGGCTGGGTTTACGATGGAAGAGTTGAGAGGTAGGATGGGACTGGAGTGTATTGGTGTTGTGATGAGGAGAGGTAGGCTGAGGTGGTTTGGACATGTGGAGAGGGTGAGAGGTGTTAATATTGGGGGAGGGGTAGACCGAGAAACATATGGGACGAGGTCATTAAGTGTGACTTAAGGGTTAAGGGACTGAACAGGGAGGCTGCCAGGGATCGAGCAGAGTGGAGAGCCGCCATTAGGTGACCAAGGCCAACGCATGCAAGCATGTTGGAGCTTTCAAAAACGAAAACGAAAATGAAGCGAGGCATGGACCTTGCTAGTGGGTAACAAGTCAAGAGTGAGAGCAGTGGAAACGAGTTACTTGAGAGGAGCTTGTGGAGTGACATGGAGGCACAGATTGACGAATGAAGAAGTGAAGGAACGTTGTGGGGTGGATGTGGATGTGGTTGAGAAGATTAGGAGAAATACACTGAGGTGGTTTGGACATGTGGAGAGAATGGAGAATGAAAGACTGACTAAGAGGGTGTATGCAGGTGGGGTGGAGGGAGGGAGAGGGAGGGGAAGACTGAGGATGAGATGGAGGGATGGAGTTGAGAGGTATATGAGGGAGGGGGGAGTGAGGTGGGGGGAGGGTAGGCAAATGGTGGGTGACAGATTGACTTTGTCTGGGGCCACCCTTTGCGGGATTAGGGCGTCGGGCTATAGATAGATAGATAGTTTTTGAAAGAGGTAAAGAGATTTAGACAGGGTGCCAAAGAAGTTAGCTAGGGAGTGAAAGATAAAAATGGTAGATTACTAGTGGAGAAGGGAGAAAAAGTGAACAGATGGAGAGAATGCTTTAATGAATTGTTGAACATAGAGAATGAAAGTAATGCAAGTATAAGTGGCTGGGGAATGGCTGGGAGAAGGAGGGATGTGGGAGAGAGGAAGAAATCAGTAGGATGGAAGTTGTGGAAGCAATGAAGAAAGTTAAAATGGGGAAAACCCCAGGAATTGATGGAGTGGGTGGTGAAATGCTGAAGTATGGGGGAGAGATAGTAATAGAATGGATGTGGAAGGTGTGCAGATTGGCCTGGGAGGAAGGTAGAGTCCCGGAGGATTGGAAGTCAGGTATAATTATTCCCATGTGCAAAGGAAAAGGGGAAAAAGAAGTGTGTGGTAATCACAGGGGCATTTGCTTTCTTTGTGTAATAGGAAAAGTATATGGTAGGATACTTATTGACAGAGTTAGGGAAATAACAGAAGAATTATTTGGAAAAGAACAGGGAGGTTTTATGAAGGGAAGAGGTTGTGTATATCAGATATTCATTCATAGATCTTTAATGGAAAATTTTCTAGAGAAGGGAAAGAAGTTGTATGCAGCCTTCATGGATTTGGAGAAAGCATATGACAGGGTGGATAGACATGGATTGTGGAATGCATTAAGAATATATGGAGTAGATGGGAAGTTGTTGAAGGCCGTGAAGAGTATGTACGAGGGTGCTAAGGCTGCAGTGTGTGTGGATGGTGAACTGAGTGAATTTTTCCATTTGAAGGTTGGATTGAAATAAGGATGTGTCATGTCTCCATGGTTGTTCAATCTGTATATGGATGGGGTTATAAAAGAGATACCAAGTAGGGCAGTGGATGTTGGAGTGGCCCTAGTGAGAGGGGGCAGTGTTTGGAAACTGCCTGTACAGTACTGTTGTTTGCAGATGAGATGATACTGTGTTGTTAAATGAAGACGAAGGGGAGCTGCAAGGCTTTGTTGATGAGTTTGGGAGAGTGTGTAAGAAATGGAATCTAAAGGTGAATGTAGGGAAGAGTAAAGTGATGGTCTTCGAGAGAAGTGAAGTCAGTGAAAGTACAGTGAGATTGGATGGGGAGGATATGGAGAATGTGAGTGTGTTTAAGTACTTGGGTAGTGTGATGAGTAAGGATGGAAGTTTAGAGGGTGAAGTGCCTGAAAGGGCACAGCATGGAAGAAAGGTTGCTGGTTCCTTGAAAACAGTGATAAGAAACAGGGAAGCAAGCATGGAAGTGAAAAAGCTGCTACTTGACAGTATTGTGATACCAACTATAATGTATGGAAGTGGAGATTGGACCTTGTTGGAGGGACAGAAGTCAAGAGTGAGAGCAGTGGAAATTAGTTATTTGAGAGGACCATGTGGAGTCACATGGAGAGACAGACTAACAAATGAGGAAGTGAAGGAGCATTGTGGTGTGGATGTGGATGTGATAGGAAGTGTTAGGAGAAACACATTGAGGTGGTTTGGCCATGTGGAGAGGATGGAGAATGAGAGACTGATGAGGAGAGTGTATGTGATTGAGGTGGAGGGGGGGAGAGGGAGGGGGAGGCCAAGGATGAGATGGAGGGATGGAGTGGAGAGGTATATGAGAGAGGTAGGTGTGAGCTGGGAGCAGGGCAGTGAAATGGTGGGGGAGAGAGCGACATGGAGGCGATTTGTTTGTGCCCACCACTTATGGGATTAAAGTATCTGGCAATAGATAGACAGATAGACAGTTTTTGAACCTTGGGTTCCCCCCCCCCTCCCAACCAAGTCCTAAACCCACCCAAATGAGTCCAAAACAAGTTTCTGGCTAACCTAAACTCCCAAATAGCTTTAAAACAAGCTGCTAAAACAAACCTAAGAGCAGTTTATAGCTCACTCAAACCCAAAAATAAAATCTGAAAATCATCAAAAAATAAGTCTGGAAAAAATCAAGTAGAGTCATGATTTAAAAGAAATTGAAGCAATGATCTTACAGTAACAAGGACATTTAATTTCCCCCAATGTTTTATAATAACACTAATATCGCTTAATTATGCGAGACTCAAAATACGTACATTCATTATCCACTTTCTATGTGGCTGCACTCATTTACATGTGTTGTGTGTCATTCTTTTGTCTCTCGCCACCAAGGGTCTTTACAGTTTTGCCAGATGCACATGTTAATGCCAGACTGAGCGACATGTGTGTGGAGGGGGTGGTGGTCAGTCATAGCAAGGAAGGATGGGGTTGGGTGAAGACACTGACAAGGAGATGAGGTAATAATTGCAGTTTGGGGAGGGGTAGGGGATAAGTGGAGGAGTGGAGACAAGAATGGGCTATAATCTGGGTGAGGAGAGAGAGAGTATAAGAACAAAAGAGAGAGAGAGAGGGAGAGAGAAAGAATAAGAGCGAGAGTATAAGAACAAGAGAGAGAGAGCATAGCACAGAAGTATAGGTATCGGGTAGAATGGCGATGGGGTAAAAAACTTTGCGTCGTTAGTAATTATGGGATTCAGGTTGGATTGGACAGGTACTTGAGAGGGAGAGGGAGAGAGAGAGAGACTTGAAAGAGAGAGAGAGAATAAGAACAAGAGTATAAGAATGAGAGAGAGAGAGTAAGAATGAGAGTATAAGAATGAGAGAGAGAGAGAAATGAGAAACCTGTACTTTACACTGGAAAAATCATCCAATATATAACCACGATGCCGGGGAATCGAACCCGGGACTCTCAGATGAGAGCCAGGCAGCATATCACTACACCATGACCAGGAAAAAGTTAACTCGCATTGTCACAATCTTGTAACCAATGTCCCTCCGCCCCCGCTGTGGGCATGACGAGGATGAGCTAACCCCCTGGCACTCGGGCAAGTACAGGTTTCTCATTTCATTCTGACTTGCCATAAGTGCCTGGGATAGATTAAAAGCATCTGCTTGCCCGAGTGCCAGGGGGTTAGCTCATCCTCAACAAGCCCACAGTGGGGGCGGAGGGACATTGGTTACAAGATTGTGACAATGTGAGTTAACTTTTACCTTGTCGTGGTGTAGAGGTATGCTGCCTGGCTCTCATCTGAGAGTCCAGGGTTCGATTCCCCAGCACCGTGGTTATATATTGGGAGAGAGAGAGACAATAAGAACAAGAGTATAAGAGAGAGAGAGAGAGAGAGAGAGAGAGAGAGAGAGAGGGGGAGGGATAGTACAGAAGTAGGTATGGAGTAGAAAGGCAATGGGATAGAGGGAAAGAACTTTGTGTCGTTAGTACTTATGGGGTTAGGGTTGGATTGGACAATTACATGAGAGAGAGACAGAGAACAGAAGTAAGTATAGAGCAGAAAGGTGATGGGGTTGAGGGAAAGAACTTTGTGCCATTTGTAATTATGGGATTAGGGTTGGATTGGATACTCGTAGGTATATGTGGTAAAGGGTGAGAGGGCTTCAGACAAAGAAATAGAGATGGGGAAGGTGTAGGGTGATCATTATCATTATAAATCTTGTAACACCCCTCTCTTGATGGTTGAAGGAAAGTCCTGGAGTAGCTATTTACAGCCTTTAATTGTGGAGCACAGAGATGAGGTGTAGCCTCTGTGGATGTTAGCCCTCGACTACTGGGACATGCGGTTTGAGTTTTGCAGGCAAGCCTGGGAACGCTGTTTACGTCTGCAGTTCTAGGATACAGTGGGGGGCACGCAGTGAGGGCATATATACATATACATAACGGCATAATACATACATATAAGGGCGCAGTGAGGGCATATATACTTATACATAACGGCATAATACATACATATAAGGGGAATGGTACACTCTGGTGTAAATTGTGTGATGAGGGAACAGCAGTATTCAATAGTTTTTACATATACAGTAGGTACCTTCAGTGCAGTAACTGTGAACAGGTTTTGTGACTGCTGTAGTGATTTGCTGACAACTCGGGATCAGAAAATTTCGGCTCTTACAGTATGTGACGGGTTTACATGTTGATGTTAATCCTGTAGTTGAGTCCATGTAAATTAAGTTTTCATACAAATTATACTGCTTGGTTGACTTACTTTTTATGAAAAAACATGAATAAAAACGAAGTTGATGGTCAGAGTTGACTTTTCGTGGACACTGTATGCAATGCCAGTAACACTTCCTAAAGAATTTCTTATGTTTGGGGGAAAGTATGTGGTCTCTGGAACTGAACCCCCTGTTTTACATGTAAATGTATGTCACCATTTAACATGAAATGGATTTAACACGAGGTTCCACATAACCTGTCCCATGATATACATAGATTCCACTGTAGTAAGCTGTACCCCAGAATGATAATGTTCACCCCACCTATGACTAAAACACATTAATCCAACTCTAAAAACAGTTTATGAATTAACTTAAACACAAAATTTAAGTCTAAAATATAATCAAAATTGGTAAAAAAAAAAAAAAAAAACATCGTTATACCTGGGTTTGGCCATCGTTTGGCGGGGTAGAGTGGTATTTCTACCCCTGTCGCTATGCTGGGTATCATATCTTGGGGTCTTCCTGTGTTTGTGAAAGGTCTGACAGAAACCTGAAAGGGGGCCATGAGATTGTTAAGATCCCTACAAGTGGGGAATGAAATGAAAAAATTTGAGAAACACTGCCCTAGTGGTAGGTGGTGGCAGCCATCTCCCTCTCACGTCATGTAATGCTGCCCGCTTCTTCCTTCCCTATTCTCATTCTGTCTGTGTGTCTGTTCTCTCTTCCTACTTCCTCTTTTCTTTCCTGTCAACATCATCATCATCCGAACCTCCTTCCCCACTGTAGGGCAGGGTGAGGAGTAGCAAAATCCAGACAGCCTAAGTTTGCCCCATCCAGTGGGCCACGCTTCCATTCACTCATCATTCAAGCCCTCGGAATCCTGGCCCTATCTGATACATCAAAAACTTTCACCACGTTCTATAGCTTCACATGAACATATCTGATAGAGTCGGTCTGAATGCTGTCACATTAAAAGGGGTGTCAAATCCCTGATCATGCACGTCTTCTCACAACATCCATCCAGCCAGCTCAATATCTTGTCAGTTCCTTGGCCTCACCAACTTCAATTCCTCACTTCCTCACACACTCATCCACCATATCTCTCCACCTTCTTCTCAGCTTACCTCACTTCCTCCCTCCTTCAAATTAGCTCAGATATACCTTTTTCACCACTCTATTGTTATCCAATCTCTCCACATGACTATACCTCCTCAGTACACTCTCTTCAATTCTGGTGTCTACAGACTTCCTTGCTCCACATCTTTCACGAATCACATTACAGTATTTTGTATTCTAACCACTCTCTGTACTCCACACACTCATTCCTCAGCAGTCCCATCTCCACTGCTGTCACTCTTGACTTTTCATTTTCATGCCACACAAGTCTTATATCCATATGCTGAAGTTGGCACTAACACTCCTTCATGTCAGCCTCACACAGCTGCAACACTCAAGCCTCTGTTTCTTATCAAGGCTTTCATAGCACCAGCTACTATCCTTCCTTGTGTCACTCTAGTTTCCACTTCTTTTGCACATTTTCCTCTCTTTTCTATCACTGTACCCAGGTACTTGAACTCTCTCACCAATTCCAGTCTCTCTCCATTCACTGTAACATAACACTGGGAGTCACCCTCTTTCTCATTTACCATCACTTCTTTTCTACATTTACTTTGAAGGCACAATGCTCACAGACATCAGCAGAGCTCTGCACTAGTTTACCAAGTTCTCTCCTGTCACTTTTTATTAATCTTCTTTCCACTTCAGTTGCCTCTACAGTGACAAGCCTCATAGTTTCCTGTAACTGAGAAAACCACTTACAGTGCTTGGTGGTAACCATATAACCAGATAATGGGGTGATATGGAACCTGCTATGTTTTTTTTTTTTTTTTTTTTTATGCATGGAAGAAGGAACCAAAGGCCACGGGCCTGCATACTGTTCCTTCCAAGAAAAAGCAAAAACAGTACAAAAGAGAGCCAAATTCAAGATCCGTTCAATTCGAGATGCCTGGACACACTGCGTTTGAAAGACTGGAGATCATAGGAAGTAGGAAATACAGACA
>JAGKTI010001176.1:36994-67266 GCA_018397915.1 Birgus latro
AGGAAGTCAGAGGGGGGAAGTGATGGAGGAATAGCACCGGAATCGTCTAAGGTGGAATTGGAGGAGAAAGTCTGAGCAAAGAGATCTGCTTTATCAGTAGAAGAAATAGCTACAGAGCCATCAGAGTAGAAAAGAGGAGGGAAGGATGATGAGGTAAAGTTGTTAGAAAGGTTTTTGGCAAGGTGCCAGAAGGAGCGAGAAGAATTCGAGTTGGAGAGTTGGGAACATTTAGCACGGATGAAATTGTTTTTAGCAGAGCGAAGAACAGACTTAGCACGATTCCGGGCAGAAATATATAAAAGGTGTGATTCAGGGGTGGGTTGGCTCCGGTACCTCTTATAGGCCCTCTCCTTGTTGCGGACAGCATTAGAACAAGCGTGATTAAACCAAGGCTTTCTTGCATTAGTCAGAGGATATGAGAAAGGAATGTATGCTTCCATGCCCGAGAGAATAACCTCCGTAACGCGCAAGGCACACACAGATGGCTCCCGGCAAAGGAAGCAATAATCATTCCATGGAAAATCAAAGAAGTACTGCCTAAGGGCCTCCCAATCTGCAGCTCCAAAGTGCCACAGGCGGCGTTTCTTTGGAGGGTCCACAGGCCGTACTGGAGCGATTGGACATGTTAAGGTAATATGATTATGATCGGAGGAGCCCAACGGAGAGAAAAGATGAACAGTGTAAGCAGAAGAATTAGTTGTTAGGAAAAGGTCAAGTATGTTGGAACTCTCTCCAAAGCGGTCAGGGATACGGGTAGGGTGCTGTACAAGCTGCTCTAGGTCATTAAGGATAGAAAAGATGTAGGCTTGTTCACCAGGTGGATCAGTGAAAGGAGAGGAGAGCCAAAGGTGGTGGTGAACATTGAAATCTCCTAGAATGGAGATTTCAGAGAAAGGAGAAATGGATAGAATGTGTTCCATCGTAGAAGTAAGATAGTCAAAGAATTTTTGATAGTCAGTAGAATTAGGAGATAAGTAAACAGCACAGATATATTTAGTCAATGACAGGAAAGCCGAAGCCAGAGAGTAGAGAATTCAGAAGAATCAAGTTCAGGAACACGAGAGCAAGATAGATAGTTGCGTACGTATACGCAACAGCCACCTTTGGCTTTGAAACGAGAATAGAGAAAGTAGGAGGATACAGAAAAGGGTTTGCTGTCAGTTGCCTCAGACAGCTGAGTCTCAGAAAGAAAGAGAAGGTGATGTTTAGAGGAGAAGAGGTGATGCTCGACAGCATGAAAGTTAGAGGAAAGGCCACGAATGTTACAGAAATGAAGAAGGAGTGAGTCAGACAGTGGTTCCAGGCAGCTCTTTGAGTCGTCACTGGGAGAGGGGCGGATGGTTGGGAGCATTTATGGTCCCCCCCCCTGGGGACTCCGAGGCATGATTTTTGTGCGCCATTTTCAAAGATAATTTTGAAAAGGAAGTGTAGTGTGTAGCGTGTATGTAGTTTGGTGTTGACAGTTAGAGAAACTTGTATTGGAGAGCATGCTGGTCTACTGTCTGTGTTACTGAGACACTGAAAAAGTTCAGCAAAGGGGAATGGTCAGGAACAAGTCCCGAGGGCTGATGAAACGGGAGCTCCAGCTCTCCCTGTCATCAGCTTTCCATCCTCCTTGGGAGTACTGCCCTGCTTGACTGGTGCTACAGTCTCCTCACCTAGGTTGACAAGGTTGTTGAAATGTGGCAAGGTGCTTAAGCAGAGTTATGAAAAGAGGACCTATGCACTTAGGACAAAAATATGGAAGCTGAAAAACCAAGCAGTAAGGGATGCCTTCTATAGGGAGATGAGGAGAGTGGTGGCTGAACAGGGAGAGTTTGACAGAAGTGTTAATGAACAGTACAGAGCAACCTCTTGAAAGTTACTGATTCAGACATAAAGTAACTTGGTGGTGGGATGAGGGTGCAGATGCAGCAGTTAAGGAGAAAAGAAGTTTTTTCCGGGAGTGGAAGAAGCGTGGTAACAGAGAGGAATAATTGGCTGCCAGGCATAGGGCTAGAAAAGAGGTTTACTGGGTGAAGTCTGAATCACAGAGACTTTAACTTGATAACCTAAATCATGTGGAAAGGAAGAATATGATATTTAAGGTGGCAGATCATATGAAGAGGGAGAATAGGGATATCATAAGTGAGCAGTGTGTGAAGGGTGATGAAGGAAGGGTAGTGGTGAACAGTAAGGGTATTACAGACACATGGAGAGAGCATTACAGCCGGTTGTTGAATGAGGAGTTTGACTGGGACAGGGAAGGTTTAGAGCCTGCAGATCCAGTGTTTGGCCCTTGGCCTTTCATTGATGCTGCTATTGTGAGGTGGGCAATAGGCAGGATGCTGGTGGGGAAGGCAGCAAGTTTGTCTGGGCTGACTGCTGAAATATTGGAAGCCTCAGGAGATGTAGGAGTGAAGTTAGTCACGGACCTGATAAATACGATTATATATGAGTTTGTTGTCCCAGATGATTAGCTGAAGAGTATAATTGTAAATGTGTACAAGGGGAAGGGTGATGCCCTGCAATGAAGAAATTATAGAGGCATAAAGCTTTTAGACCAAATAATGAAGGTAATGGAGAGAGTTCTAGAAGGTATAATTAGAGAAAGAGTGAATATTGATGAGATGCAGTTTGGGTTTATGCCAGGCAAAGGAACCACTAATGCTGTATTCATTGTTCAATGGCTTCAGGGAAAATATATAGGAAAGAAAAGAGAACTGTACTTTGTTTTTGTTGATTTGGAGAAGGCCTTTGACAGTCCCTAGATGGGCAATGAGAAAGCTTGGGAAAAAGGAGTGGCTGGTTAGGGGGGTTATTGCTCACACCCAGGTAATGGTGAATGAAGATTTGAGTAATGAGTTTTCTGTGAATGTTGGTGTGCACCAGGGGTCAGTTTTGAGCCCCTTGTTGTTTATTGTGGTACTTGAAGCCCTCTCATGTGACTTAAAAAATGGGCTTCCGTGGGAGATGTATGCTGAAGATTTGGTGTTGATTGCAATGAATGAAAGAGAGGTGGAGAAAAGATTTAGGAAGTGGAGAGATGGTATGGGGCACAGGGGCTTAAGAGTATTAATTCATTCATTCATCACCTCATCCAGTGTTGTCCCATGAGGAGCATTGGAGCCCGGGGCTAGGCAAGTTGGTCTTAAGAGTGACCAGCCTCACTCATCCCTGAGTACCATTATTAGAGCAGTAAGCCCCAACCAGGGATATAAACCTGCGCCTGCTCAATCTGGGGTGGAGCGCCTTATTTGCCCACTAAACCACCAGGTGGTATAATTTGGTTATATGGTTACCACCCAGTGTAGTAAATGGTTTCCTAGTGTCCAGGAAACCGTTTGGCTTGTCACTCAGTGTAGACTCACCTGTAGACAGAAGGAAGAGAAAAGAATGGAGGAAAGAGAGTCAGAAGAGGAAGGATGGAAAGAGAGCAAGCACTTAAGAGCAGCACTACATTGAGTGAATGGATGGTGAGCACCCCCACCAACCACTAGAGTAAATGCAGATAAAACAAAAGTGACGGTATCTAGGGCTGGTGGCAGTACTGTCAAAGAGGGAGAGTGGCCATGTGCGATTTGCCACAAGGGCATGGGATTTAATTCCATCTTGTGCAATGTATGTGATAAGTTGGCGCATAAGGGATGTAGTGGTATTAGAGGTAGACTGCGAGAAAATGCAGATTTCAAGTGTGCGGTGTGGTGGGGAGAGCAGGAGGAGATAGTCAGGCGTGAAAGGATTGAACTTCTGGTGAGTCCCTTGAGTGTATGGAAGAGTTTTGTTTTTTGGGAGACATGTTATGTGCTGGAGGTGGGGCTGGAGATAGCTCTGTGGCTAGAGTGAGGAGTAGTTGGAAGAAGTTCAGGGAGCTGTTGCTTCTCTTGACATTGAGAGGGCTCTTCCTCCATGCTGAGAGATCTTTGTTTGCAACATGTGTTAGGAGCATAAAGCTGTATGGTAGTGAGACTTGGGCAGTAAAGGAAGAGGATGTTTGCAGGCTGAGACATACAGAAATTACAATGATTAGGTGGATGTGCAGTGCATTCCTGAGTGTGAGGCCTGGGGGGGCTAGGTGTACAGTGGAGTTGAGGAGTAGGATGGGACTGGTGTTGTCATGAAGAGAGGTAGATTGAGATGGTTTGGGCATGTGGAGAGGAAAGGGAATAATAATTGGGTGCAGAAAGTGAGAAATGTTAACCCCTTAACCGCAGGTCGTCACTTCCGTGACGCTCGGGCGCAATGGATCATATCGCAGGGCGTCACTTTTGTGATTTTGTGTTGTTTTGAATTTGCCTGGGCTTTCAGGTGGTGACTTGTATCATCTATCAGCACTGCCAATGTACAACAATAGTCAGAGCTGCTAATGTCATCAGTACTCCCATCCATTGTTGACAATTTAGCCATTTTCCCCCATTCTAGACTCCCCTCCCTAGCTCCCCTCCATTACCCTCTCGTGTCGTCTGCTCAGCCACTCTGCACTACGTAAATCTTCCCCGGAATTTTCCACTGATTTCATCTATTGAAATGAGCCCTATGCCCTATTCTTATACAAAATAATATATATATATAAAAAATTAGGTAATTGATAGTGCCATACACCTGGAATTGGCTAATTATCACTTGGCAACATCCAACCTGCACTCGTTTGCTAATTTCCCCTGCTTTTTTTCCCGTGAAATATGCCGTATGAGCTATTCTTGTAATATAAATGTTTATAAGAAAGGAAGGGAGAAGCCTGAGTGATATTTATATTCACCTGGAACTACCTAATTTATTAGGTATTGTTTAGATTTCCTACGACTTATTTCTTAGCATATACATTAGCAGCTGACATTTTCAACCCTTGGCTACCCAGATACATACATCTCAGTTCAGTGTCGTCCTTCGAGGTGGAGGCACGTCGCAGTCGCGCCCCTCCATTTCTGCCGCTTTTGCACCCATTATAAAAGGCCCTGTGACCTCTACCCCTACTAAACATCGTGTGGGATGCGGTAAAGGACTGTAGATATATATAAGTGTGATAAAGTACTAGAAATAATAAAGTGTGAGTGTGTATATGAATAAGAAATGACAATACGAGCGGCGAATTAGCGCAGTGGGAGGCTCGTACGCGCTCGTATTTTACATTGCTTTCACATTTTTTTTTTTTGTTGGAGTATGGATTCTAAACTACTTGGAAATCATTGAATAGTGTTTCTAGTATTAATATCTGGCAGTGGTATTCATATTACGGGAAGTCGGGAAGTGTAAAGTGGAGACTTAGTTACCCAACTTCAGAAGTCTCCACAAGTCCTACGGTAGTCGATGAGTGATAAAAAAAAAATCCCAGGAGAAAGCTGAAGGTATGTGCCATATGCATATATAATTATAATATTGTTGGGCTAATAACTGATTTTTGGCAAATATTTTTAAAAAGTAAGTCAGAGCGCGGATTTTCCCCGCGGGATTGGCACGGCGCGCCTCGGACAACTCCGCGGTTTAAGGCTTAATGTCGGGGATAGGGTTGCGAGAGTTAGACCGAAATAGACCTGGGATGTTGTGATTGAGTGTGACCACAGGGATAAGGGACTGAATAGGGAAGCTGCCAGAGATCGAGCAGCATGGAGAGCTGCCATTAGATGACCAAGGCCGGTGCATGCAAGAATGTTGAAGCCTTCAAAAACGAACGAACAAACAGACGATTGTGTATCCTTACTTATAAGCTGACTATGTTTTAAGTAAGAAAGCAGGGGAAGTCATAATTCTTTTATTGTAGTCATGGCTATTCATTTAATTAATTCTCTTTCTTCTGTTTATTTGTGATACCATTGCCCCTTAAACATATTAGGAAATTGGATGACGATATTAATGAAACCAGTCTTTCATATGTATCATCATCACAGAAAGAGTTTGAACTGCTGCTGTTGCTGGCACACTACCTTGCTGCGAGGTCTGCATACATGGCCACCCCACAGCTGGACAATCTAGCAGCAAGGGTATCGGTGTCTCTTCTCCGCTATACTCATGTTCTCCCTGCTGACAAGGCATTCTATGAGGCTGGCATGGCTTGCAAGGTCTGATTTCATTTTTGTATACTTTATCCTGTTTTGTATATACAGTAAGAATTTCCAGTGTAGCAGTGTGGGAAAATACAGAAGAGAGAGGGTGGTATGAACTGGTTAGCTCTACTCTCTAAATCACCCCCAAAATTATTCAGATACCCTCAGATCTGGATTCTTTGTCTGCCCAGGGCCTAGTAATCTTAGGTAGGCTCATATGGCCATATGGAATATGAGAGTTGTGAGTGGAGAATGTAATAGAGTAGGAGAAATGGTTTTTAGGTTGGATAGTACAATGTGATGGCATTGTATGATGAAAAATGATAGGGAGTGAAGTGAACAAATGGGAAGGTGTGATGTGTATTGTATCATTTAAGGAATGAGTATGTGTGGACAGAGTTAATGGGGTGTTGGTTGAAGAACGATGAATGGTAGATAGGAATGAATGATTGGAAATTATGCAAATCAAGGTGTATGTACAGTATGCTCAAATTTTTGTTTGGGATGGCAGAGATGGCTCTGATTATTGCATGTGCCCCCTTAATGATAGGTGTGTGTGGAGGAGGACAGGTTTTGGTATCAGGATAAAAAAAGTGATAGAATACATGCCAAGAAGTTATGTGTTTATATGGGGAACCTGAATGGTCGAATGGACACAGTCCCTATATATGACAGTGAGTCATTTTGGCATACCAGGGTGGAAGACAACTGACAGCAAAAAAGAAATGACATGAAAAAATTAAGCATATATATTCATATTTTAGTAGTCTAGTACATGATACAAAGAGCCTGGTGAGAATGGTAAAATTGAACTGCAGTGATTGTGTGGTTGTAGAGAGAAAGGTTTAAAATCACACCAGTTGCCCTGGATTTTTAAAATTATCATGGCTGGGTCAGGTGTGTTTGAGTTTCATTGTGTTTGAGTGTACTTTTAATTAGTGATCCTTCATTGCTTGATTTTAGTTTTGTAACTTACAATTATTTTTCTGAGAGTGTTTGGTGTGAGGGTTGTGGCTTTCACTGTTAGGTTAGGTACATTAGGCTTGGTTTGGGTGATTTCCTTCAATTCTCATACCTTTGAAGGATGCTTGTGCTAGATTTTCAGTTTGGTTAAGTAAGATTTTTCTTATGGTTTTTCCCATGATTGGTTTTTTGACATTTGTTTCTGTTACAAACCACTATGCCTTTAAAGTGGCCAAAATTCTGAAATATCATTGTGTCCCCCATAAATCTGGTAATGACCATAATGGTAAAAAGTGTGCCAGGCCATGCTGTGATTAGTTCAAATGAAAACTAAAGTACCATTCATCATCCAAACCTGACTGCAAGTATCTTAATCATATATAGTACTCAAACACATTATAATGTTTATTATCATGCTTTAAAGTCATTTTTGACAGAAGTGCTAAAGAAGAACAGTAGTCTTAATATGGTTGGTTTTGTCCACTGGCAGGATTAAAACCCAGGAATTCTGTGAGGTTGGATGATGAGGATGGAAAATGTGAGTGTAATTAAGTATGCGGGTAGTGTGATAACTAAGGATGGAGGTGTGGAGGATGAAGTGCTTGAAAGGGTACAACAAGGAAGAAAGGTTGCTGGTTCTCTGAAAGCATTGATAAGGAACAGGGAAGTGAGCGTGGAAGTAAAAAGTCACTGCATGATAGTATTGTGATATCAACTCTGTCATATTTAAGTGAAGCTTGGACCTTGCTGGAAGGACACAAATCAAGAGTGAGAGCAGTGGAAATGAGTTATTTGAGAGGAGCACATTGAGTTACATGGAGAGACAAACTGGCAAATGAGGAAATGAAGGAGCATTGTGATGTGGATGTGGATGTAATAGGAAGTGTTAGAAGAAATACATTGAGGTGGTTTGGACGTGGAAAGGATGGAGAGAGAGAGACTAATGAGGAGAGTGTCTATGAGTGAGGTGGAGGGGGGCAGTGGGTAGGGGGAGGCCGAGGATGAGATGAAGGGATGGAGTGGAGAGGTATATGAGAGAGGGGGGTGTGAGCTGTAGGGAGGGCATTGAAATGGCAGGAGACAGGGTGACATGGAGGTGATTTGTTTGTGGCCATCCCTTACAGGATTGAGGCATTTGGCAACAGATAGATAGAATTCAGTAGCTGACTGAAACTACAGTTTTACTGAAATATATGGGAACTTTAAAATGGAGGAGCCGTATGAGTGAGACATGGTATTCCTAAATGAATAAAAAGCAATATACTGTGATGATATGAACATATTCAGTGAGTGCTCATAGAATGGATGCCAAGGATAGTCTTGAAAGTAAGACTTGCATAACTGCAGGAAGAGGAAGATGTAGGTGTGGAAGAGTGGAACAGCATATTGTTGAAAGAAAGGGAAGAGGGTTTGAGAGTTACAGAGATATTTAGGGCAAAGCATCTGGGGGTTGGTTGCCTCATCCATCTCTACTTTGGGGGAGGGTCTCATGAGTGAGCCAGGTATCTGAGTTGGTTATGATGATAATTGAACTTGTGTCAGTAATGTTAAGATAAAGAAAATTGTGAACTATTCATTAATGAATTAACACTGTGTCTGGTGTATGTCAGTATTAGCTAATTACGACAAATTTATACAGGATGTTGGATGGAAGAACATGGCTTTCGTCTTTTTGAATCGGTTCCTTGATCTGTGTGAGGCTATAGAGGAAGGGTCTCTGGATTCCCTTGACCACACAGACTTCATAGAAACAGACATCCCCTATGAGATACCATTGCCAGACACTCTCTCCATCCCAGAGAACCTGAGAGAAGAAGCCAAAGAATGGGTGCTGGCAGTGTCCATGGATCAGCAAGTTGAACAGGTGAGAATATTATTTATTAGAATTTTTATTAATATCTCATTATTTAATTTCTGTCATCTTTGTACAGTGCTCCTCCTGGCACTCGCTTCCCTCCATTAATTTTGAGGAATCATTCTCAAGGATGCCATCAAATGAGGAAGTATATAGTGAAAAATCGTCTTTGCAAGGCTTAAAACCCATTGGGTGAAAATGGAGGCACCACATTCACTAGACCCTGCCAGAGGGAGCTGATGTCCTTCCTCCCCACATCACATTGCACGGGGCCACACACAGAAGTTGTGGTGGTAATGAGCAAGCAGTCACTTAGTCAAGCACTCACTGAAGTGGTCATTCAACACAAGGCCAAGACTTAAGACTTTAGGGGAAGGTCGACTTAAGTCATCAGGCCTTTTGATGCATGCTGTAATAACTGGAAACAGGAAGCAGTGCACTTCTCCTTAGCGCCTGAGATAATTCCTGTAACCATTTCTAATGGGTCTGGTGTCATCAGATGTCTTGAAACCTCTGTTTCAAGGAAGCCTCAGAATTCACTTACTGTGAGTGAAAAATGGTTTTGTGACCTTGCAAAACCTATCTTCAGACCTATTTTTGAACTTAAGTCTCATATCAGAAAAGTACCATAGGTTTTCTGTTTTTCATTGCTTCTCCCTTCTCGACAAACTTTTCATATAAATTTGGATTATCTATATGTTATATCTCCTGTTTACTTTTATGGTTAGGCCTGGTATGCTTTCATTTACAGTTCTCCCTAACTTTACATGGATAATATATTAAAATCTCTTACTGTACAGCATATCAGAAAGTCACATAACTGGTACAGTTGGAATTATTGTATTATTGACATTGTCACAGTGATACAGGGGCTGACCCCTACTTCCCCACATAGACACTAGAACATTTATTGCTCTCTATTACGTTATCGATATGATGAACAGACATAGAGGTCATCATCATCATCAAATCCTGTGTTTCCCCATGAGGAGCATTGGAGCCTGGGGCTAGACAAGTTGGTCTTGACATTTAAGATGAGTGAATAGCCTCACCCATCCCTCAGTGGCATTACTTGATCAATAAACATCAACCATCTCTTGGATGTAAACCGACACAGGCTCAGTCCAGTTGGAGTAACTTAATCCATCCATCCATCATCCAATCCTGTACCACCCCACGAGGAGCGTTGGTCCTGACATTTAAGATGTGAGTGACCAGCCTTGCTCATCCCTGAGTGGCATTACGTGAGCAATAAACCCCAACCACCCCTTGGATATAAACTTATACAGGCTCAATCCAACTGGAGTGCCTTAATTACCCACTAAACCACCAGGCACCATAATTTGGTTATATGGTTACCATTCAGCATAGTAAATGGTTTCTTAGTGTAGAGGAAACTATTTGGCTTGTCACCCAGTGTAGAATCACCCATAGGCTGAAGGAAGAGGAAAGAGGGAGTGTAAAGTCACCCATAGGCAGAAGGTAGAGGAAAGAATGAAGGAAAGAAAGACAGAAGAGGAAGGAAGGAGGAGAGGAAAGGGCAGACACCTAAAGCAGCACTATACTGAGTGAGTGAATGGTGAGCGCCCTCACCTGCCACCTATTGGAGCACCTTAATTACCACTCAACCACCAGGCTCCATAGTTTGGTTATATGGTTACCACCCAGTGCAGTTAATGGTTTCCTGGTGTACAGGAAACCATTTGGCTTCTCACTCAATGTAGTCACTTATAGACAGAACAAAGAGGAAAGGACATAAGAGGAAAAAAGGAAGGGAAGAATGGGCAGCCACCCAAGAGCAGTACTATATTGAGTGAGTGGATGTTCATCATCATCATCATCCAATCCTATGTCACCCCATAAGGAGTGTAGGAACCCAGGGCTAAAAGTTCAAAGGATTTAAGTACCAGATTAGTGATATTAATATCATCATTAGGTTTTATCCAAGGCAGAAAGTTTGAAGCAGATGTGGTGGGATCCAACCCTGCTAGTTAGATGTCCTGGTGCATGCATTGCATCCCTCAAACTATTTATCTATCTATTGCCAGATGCCTTAATCCCGTAAAGGGTGGCCACAAACAAATCACCTCCATGTCGCCCTGTCCCCTGCCATTTCACTGCCCTGCTCCCAGCTCACACCCCCCTCTCATATACCTCTCCACTCCTTCCCTCCACCTCATATACATCCTTGGCTTTCCCCTTCCTCTCCCCCCCTCCACCTCACTCACATACACTCTCCTCGACAGTCTCTCGCTCTCCATCCTCTCCACATGGCCAAACCACCTGAATTTGTTAATCCTAATGCTTCCTATCATATCCACATCCACACCACAATGCTTCTTCACCTCCTCATTTGTCAGTCTGTCTCTCCATGTGACTCTGCATGTTCCTCTCAAATAACTCATTTCCACTGCTCTCATTCTTGACTTGTCCCTCCAACAAGGTCCAAGCTCCACTTCCATACATTAGAATTGGTATCACAATACTGTCATGCAATAACTTTCACTTCCATGCTCACTTCCCTGTTTCTTATCACTGCATTCAAAGAACCAGCAACCTTTCTTCCTTGTTGTACCCTTTCAAGCACTTCACCCTCTAAATGTCTATCCTTACCCATCACACTACCCAAGTTCTTAAATGCACTCACATTTCCCATTTCCTCCTCATCCAACCTCACTGTACATTCAGTGACTTCATTTCTCTCGAAGACCATAACTTTACTCTTCCCTACATTCGCCTTTAGATTCCATTTCTTACACACTCTCCCAAACTTATTCATCAAGCCTTGCAGCTCCCCTTCGTCTTCACTTAACAACACGGTATCATCTGCCAACAGCAGTACAGGGAGTTTCCACACCCTGCCCTCTCTCATTAGGGCTGCTCCAACATCCACTTCCCTACCTTGTATCTCTTTTATAACCCCATCCATAGACAGATTTACAACCATGGAGACATGACACATTCTTGTTTCAATCCAACCTGCAGATAGAAAAATTCACTCAGTTCACTATCCATACACACCCTTATGCATACTCTTCTTAATATTCAGCAATTTCCCATTTACTCTATACTGTATATTCTTTATACTGTACTTTCCACAGTCCTTGTCTATCCATCCTGTCATATGCTTTCTCCAAATCCATGAAGGCCGCATATTCTCAAGGAACTTTTCCACTAAAGACCTAAGAATGAATGATCTGCACAATCTCTTCCCTTTCTGAAACCTCCTTGTTCTTCTCCAGCTAATTTCTCTGTTGTTTCCCGAACTCTGTCAATAAGTATCCTACCATATGCTTTCCTGTTACATGAAGAAGACAAATGCCCCTCTGATTACCACGCACATCTTTTTCCCCTTTTCCTTTGTACAAGGAAATAATTATACCTGACTTCCAGTCCTCCAGGACTTTACCTTCCTCCCAGGCCAATCTGCGCATGGTCCACATCCATTCTACTACCATGTCTCCCTCATGCCTCAGCATTTCACCACACACACCACCAATTCCTGGGGCTTTCCTCATTTTGACTTTCTTCATTGATTCCATGACTTCCATCCTACTGATTTCTTCCTCTTCGCACATCCCTCCTTCTCCCAGTCATTTATACTCACATTACTTTCAGTTCAACAAATCCTTAAAGTGTCCTCTCCATCTGCTCACTTTTTCTCCCTTCACTAGTGATCTACCATTTTTATCTTTCACTCTCTGACTAACTTCATTATCACCCTGTCCAACTCTCTTTACCTCTTTCCAGAACATTTTCTTACATTCCCTCCACTTTACACTCAAATTCCACCAAAATTCGTCATCCTTTCTCTTCTTACTCTCTCTTAATAATCTTTTCACCTATCTCTTCCTCTCTACATATAACTCTCTCCTCTGTCTCTCAACTTTCTCCACACCCCTATCTCTCATCCACTCACTATGTGCTTTCTTCTTTTGTGCCAATGCCTATCTCACCTCTTCATTCCACCATGCTGTTTCTTGCACCCCCTTTCATCTTCTCATCATGCCAAACACATGTACCAAACACATGCTGCACAGATTTCTTCTGTCAGTATCTTGCACACACCTTCCACATCCCCCATCTGTTCCAGATCATATTTACCCAATCACTCCTCCACTTCTCTCTTATACTCTGCCTTTTTTCCATCCTCTTGTAACCTTTCCACCCTCCATGTCAGAACTACTTCCTCCTGTATTTCCCTTCTTCTATTCCTCCACCTCATTTCAAGCTTGACTTTCACCACCACCAAGTGGTGGTCAGAAAGTCCACTCCCCCATCCATTACACACACACATAATCAGTCTTTGTCTTCCATCCTTTCATTTCACCACCCACCTTTCTCATCACTTGCCACGTATACCTGTGAATCATTTTGTGTCTGAAGAGGGTATTGGCTATCACCAACCCCTCCCAGCACAAATGTCGATTAGAGCAATACCATTCTCATCCACTTCTGCAGGCACACCCCACTCCCTCACTACTTCATCCACCTTCACATTCCTTATTTTCCCATTCATATCTCCAATAAAAAACACTCATTCCTTTCAAACTTTTCCATGTGCACTTCCACATTTGTCCAGAATTCTTCTTTCATTCTGCTTGCACGATCTTGTATTGGTGCATACACACACACACACAATTGCCCACATTTGTGATCCAACGGTCACTCTTACACACACAATTCTTGAGCCAACTGATCCGTAATCTCTTGTATTCTCCTTCAATCTCCTGCACACAACAATACACACTACTTCTTTTGCCCTCTCATTCTCACCCACTCCTGCGAATATACCCCATCCATACTCACGTTCCCTCACGCTCTCACCTCTCCATTTAGTTTCATTTAATCCACGTACATCCACCTTTGAACCCTCCCTCAAGCACTTGGACAATCTCTTTCACCTCATCATTTGCACCCCTTACATTCCATGTCACAATCTGTACCATGTCCTTTGTTCGGTCCTTAGTTGTCACTTGTTGGTCAGTCCTGGTCCAAGGCTTCTTGTTCGTATTTTTAATTAGTTGTTTTCCGGGGAGGGGCACTAACCCTCCGCCAACCCACTTGTTGTCACATAGGGAACACATGTTGGTTAGTTATGAGGTTACCACTCAGCGTTGTAAATTATTTCCCGATTTACAGGAAATCATTTGGCTTGCCACTCAGTGTACTGTAGAGCTACCCTAAAAACAGAGTACTGCTACACTAAGTGGGTGGATGATGGGTGCCCCCACCTACCCTCAAGCTAATTACTGTATTATATTTGTTTAAAGGTAAGGGTGCTGTGGCAGGTGTGGAGGTGGAGAGCTTGAAGATAGAGCTGGTTGTCAGACAGGTGGGATGCAGCTATATAATTTAAGGCCTTTTGTTAATGTTTGTATAGAAGTTCAGTAAGATAAAATCTGGTCAGCCTAGGTATGTAACTTCTCACATTTCCCATAGTTGTGAATAGTTTATAAGACTCCAGCAGGTGACATAGATTCCATTGTGTTGGTTGTGGAGGTGGAGGTGGCTTTTGTTGCTGCTGTTGTTGTACTGGCTATCCCCTTTCTTTCACCTGCACTTTACAGATATGACTGTCCACTGTCACCTTTACCAGCCTCAGCCTTTTCTAACATTGCCTCTTCTGTGGTGTGAACAAATCCATCATCCATGATGCACCTGGCCACCTTGGCTGCAGTGCTGAGGTTGTTGATGATTAGTATAGGTGTGGTGGCAGTAAATTCCTTCACCCATGTTTGATAGTTTCTGTATTAATTTCATTGAAGGCTAGCACCATATTATCCATTGCACTCTTATGAAATTTTTCTGACCAGGAAGACTATTTTCATTTGATGACTTCCACTTCTATTCTGCAGTGTTAACATATCACCATCTAGCCTAGTCCTCTTCATAATTGCCATCCAGTTGTCTTGCCTCCTGCATTTGTTAATGTTACCTTATAATAAACGCCCTTGAAACCAAAAATGATCTAATCTTGTGGCTTTAGTTGAAGAAACATTACTTTAACTGCCAGGTGATAGTCAAGAAAATAAACTAAGTGGCTGTCTGTTGACTGATTGCCTAAAGAATCAGATCCTGGAAGCACAAAAGCAATGGTCATTGTCACTGAATACCAAGAATGAAATGAAAAAGCAACACACAAACTTCACAGACACACTAAGACTTTACATTACACTTAAAAATAGATAAATAAGGTAGCCTGCTTCAGCAATAAAGGAAAAGATGTGAGGACAGAAGTGAGACTGAGAAAGACAGGTTTGGGGAAGAGCTGGATGAAGTAGTAGGAAAAATGCCCAGAATTTATAAAGTAATTGTAATTTGCAATAGGAATGGTAGATTAGGCACTGATTCTGTGAATGGTATCCATCCATCCATCCATCCATCATCCAGTCCTGTGGCACCTCATGAGAAGCATAGGAATCCAAGACTAGGCAGATTGGTCCTGACATTTAAGATGAGGTTGACCAACCTCACTCATCCCTGAGTGGCATTACATGAACAATAAACCTCGACCACCCCTTGGATAGAAACCTGCACAAACTCAATCCAATTTGAGCACCTTAACTACCCACTAAACCACCATGCGCCAAAATTTGGCCATATGGGTATCACCCAGCATAGTAAATGGTTTCCTGTGTACAGGAAATCATTTGGCTTGTCACTCAGTGTAGAGTCATCCATAGGCAGAAGGAAGAGGAAAGAATGAAGGAAAGACTGAAGGGAGTGTAAAGTCATCTATAGGCAGAGGGAAGAGGAGAGAATGAAGGAAAGAAAGACAGAAGAGGAAGGAAGGAAGAGAGGAAAGGGCAGACACCCAAAGCAGCACTACATCGAGTCAATGAGTGGTGAGTGCCCCCACCTACCACATGTGAATTATATAATGGATAATAATGGAGTACCAGGAGAATGATAATGGGAAGTGACTGAAGGACATGTATCAGGAAAGGAGGTTGCATATTTGTAATTCTTATTTTAAACACAAAGATGCATATAAATATGTGTGGTATAGAGGGAATGGAGATCATGTTGAAAGGAGCCTGATTGATTATATGCTCGTAGAGAAATTGATGCTGGGTAGTGTTGCTGATTTGAGGGCAGTGAGAGGACAATGTGAAGGTTTGTCAGATCATGTGATTGTGGTATGCAAGATCAAGCTGAGAGGAATGAGGTGGATCAAGAAAAAGAGGAGCTGTCAGGGATAGAGACTGAAAGTCGAGAAGCTGAGGATGAAAGAAATGGCAGATGAATACAGGGCCAAAGTAGTGGAGGAGTTAGGATGATTGAATTGGAATGAAATGGATCTGGACAGCTTGTGAAATGTATATAGGGATTGCTTAGTTAGGAATGCTAAAGGGGTGTGTGTTGTGTGGCAAGAGTAACAACAAAGAAGAAAGGTATGGCATGGTGGGATGAAGAGGTTGAGAGAGCAGTGGAGGTAAAGAGGAAGAAGTGGCTTGAGCAGATACAGGACAGGGATTCAGTTGAAATAAGAAATGAATATATTGACATCAAGAAGCATGTAAAGAGACTAGTGAAGAAGAAAAAGGAGGAGGTAAATGATGATCAATGAAGAAAAATGAATGCAGATTACTCTGAAAATAGGAAGTTACTGTGTTCTGGAAAGAGGTGTGGAAATGTAGAAGTGACAGTAGAAAGAGATGTGAAAGTGTGAAGGATTTAAGTGGTAGATTATTAACCCATGGGGATGAAGGAAGGACAAGATGGAAAGAATATATTGAAAGTCTGACGATGGGAATGGAGAGCAAAGCGACTGTTAACGTGATTTACAGAGAAGGATTGCAGTGCCAGGAAACATGACATTTACAGAGGTGAACACTGTGAGGTGGCTGAAAAATGGGAAAGCAGCTGGGGTTGATTAGGTGTTTACAGAGATGATTAAGTGTAGTGGAGAAAGTGGAATGAATTGCTTGTTGGAGATATGTAAGAAGGCATGGATGAGTGAAACTGTTCCATTAGAGTGGAAAAAGGCAGTGACTGTATCTGCACAAAAATAAAGGCGAGCGAAGTGAGTGCAAGAATTATCGTGGCATAAGTCTATTGAGTGTGGTAGGGAAGTTATATGGAAGAATTATTATAAAGAAAGTAAGGGAGATATGAGAGAAGTGAAGTCACTGAATATACATTTAGGGTGGATGAGGAGGAAATGGAAAATGTGGGTGCATTTAAGTACTCTGGTAGTGCGATGAGTAAGGATGGAAGTTTAGAGGGTGAAGTGCTTAAAAGGGTACAACAAGGAAGAAAGGTTGCTGGTGTGTTGAAAGAAGTGATAAGGAACAGGGAAGTAAGCATGTAAGTAAAAATGTCACTGCTTGACAGTACTGTGATAGTAACTCTAATGTATGGAAGTGAAGCTCGGACCTTGTTGGAAGGACACAAGTCAAGTGAGAGCAGTGGAAATGAGTTATTTGAGAGGAGCATGTGGAGTTACATGGAGAGACAGATTGACAAATGAGGAAGTGAAGGAGCATTGTGGTATGAATGTGATAGAAAGTCTTAGGAGAAGTACATTGAGGTGGTTTGGCCATGTGGAGAGGATGGAGAGAGAGAGAGACTAACAAGCAGAGTGTATGCAAGTGAGGTGGAGGCCATGAATGAGATGGAGGGATGGAATGGAGAGGTATATGAGAGAGGGGTTGTGAGCTGGGAACAAGGTAGTAAAGTGGCATTGGATGGGGCAACGTGGAGGTGATTTGTTTGTGGCCACCCCTTACAGGATTGAGACATCTGGCAATAGATAGATAGAGAGAATAGATATACCAGAAGTCTTAGTGAGTGATGAACAGGGTGGCTTTAGGAGTGGCAGAGGATGTGTGGATCAAATGTTTGCACTAAGACAGATAGTGGAGAAGACATGTGAGAAGAACTATAAGGTGTTTATGGCATTTATGGATCTGGGAAAAGCATATGACAAAGTAGAGAAGGATTGTGGAAGGTTTTGCACATGTATGGTGTAGGTGGTAAGCTGCTAGGTGCTGTCAAGAGTTTTTATGAGAGTAGTGAGGCATGTGTAAGAGTATATGGTCATCTAAGCAATTGGTTCATGATCAACGTGAGCATGCGACAAGGTTGTGTGATGTCCTTGTGGTTATTCAGTATATATATGGATGGGGTGATGAATGAAGTAAAAACAGGAGTAATGGAGAGAGGGATGGTGTTGATGATGCAGTGCTACATGCAAACACAGGACAAGGAACTTGGTAGACTAGTGCAGAGTTTTGTAGATGTCTGTGAGCACCATCCCTTGAAAGTATAGGTTGAAAAGAGTAAGGAGATGGTTATTGAGAGAATAGATAACTACCAGTGTGATGTTACAGTGAATGAAGAGAGACAGGAATTGGTGAGAGAGGTAAAATACCTAAGCACAGTGATAGAAAAGAGTGGAAATGTGCAAAAGAATTGGAAAGTAGAGTGACACATGGAAGGAAAGTAGCTGGTGCTATGAAGGCCTTGATGAAAAACAGAGGCTTGAGGGTTGCAGCTGTGTGAGGTTTACATGAAGGAGTGTTATTGCCAACTTTAACATACGGATGTGAGACTAGGGTGTGGCATGAAAATGAAAAGTCAAGAGTAAGAGCAGTGGAGATGGGACTGCTTAGGAATGTAGGTGGAGTACAGAGAGTGGATAAGATACGGAATAACGTGATTCATGAAAGATGCGGAGTGAGGAAGTCTGTGGACACAGAATCGAAGAGAGTGTACAGAGATGGTTTGGTCATGTGGAGAGAATAGATGACAATAGAGTGGTGAAAAAGGTATATCTGAGCGAATCTGAAGGAGGGAGAAGCAAGGTAGGCCAAGAAGAAGGCGGAGGGTTATGGTGGATGAGTGTGTGGGGAAGAGAGTAATGGAAGTTGGTGAGGCCAAGGGACTGACAAGAGACCGAGCTGGCTGGATGACTTTTGTGTGGAGAAGTGCATAATAACCAGGGATTTGGCACCCCTTTTCAACATGACATGTTTGAATTAACTCAATCAGATAGGTATATGTGAAGGTACAGAACGTGGTGAAATTTTTTTTGGCCCATCTGATGGAGCCAGGATTCTGTGGGCGTGAATGATGAGTGAATAGAAGCGTGCCCCATTGAATCGAGCAAACTTAGGCTGTCTGGACGTTGCTACTCCTCACCCCGCCGTAGGGTGGGAAAGAAGATCTGGGTGATGGTCGTGGTGATGATGTTTCCCCTATCACACATGCCTCCTTGTCAAGTAATTTGGAAAGAATGTCAAGCTGATATTTCAAAGCACTGGTTTTTGAGGATTTTGCGAGGAATACTTTGATCCCAACAGTGAACTGCAGTATAGCATCACAAACACTGGGATACACAAGCTTCATTGCCACAGCAGTGCAATGCTATTTTGTAAGAATTTGATGCTTCATTACCACAGCAGTGCAATGATCTCTTGTAAGAATTTGATCTCATTAAGAAGTATGCCCCTTATAATTATTCATTCATAACATTCTTTTAATAATTACTAAACAGATTTTGCCCTTGGATGAGCGTATGGTGTATGAGGCATCTCTCGTGAGTGGTGACGACACTACGTATCCACCCTGTGTCATCTCTGGCTACCCTGTTATTCGCAATCGTCTAGACTTGAAACGAGGACAGGCAGCAAACAAGGAGGACTGGAACAAACTTGTCATGGCCACTAAAATGTCAAGTTCACCAGAGTGTCAAGATGTTCTTAAGTTTGTTACAGCCTGGTGTGGGGGACTGCCTAGTATGGGGTACAATTTCCAATAGCATGTTTGATAAGAATGGTGAGTTAATTAATTTACTAATCAGAAAATTAGTTGAAAAGCAGTGTCCATAAATGGTCCACATGTTTGAGCAGGAAGACAGATAGTGTAAAAATATACATGTGCATTTTTTTTCCCTCTCTCTCTCCAGTCTTGGCTACCTATTCTTGATATTCTTTGATCCATTAGCTGCACTGAAATGACATGATATGATGTTTAATATGGTAGGAAATATACTGGTTCAATTTTAATCTGTTTCTAACGTACGTGGGTGACTACCACCGACCCTCAGAGGTACTACCCACAGTGTGCAAAAGTGGCTGCAAGTTTGGTATTAACATTCTCTGGCAGGACATATTCAGCCACACATACACATAGTCAGGGTCCTGGGCCAAGACTCTCACATTGTTAACAGATCTTATTACACATCTTGGATTTTTTTTTTTTTTTTTCTGGCACATATTAGGAACTAATTTGCTAGTTTTGGCACCTTGTTTAGTTCCATGGAAAACAACCACCTATACCATGGCCAATCTCAGTTTGAGGATTTTTTAAAGGGGTAGCATGGTATAATCTAAGTGACTGATCATGATGATAATTTAGGGAAATGTTAGTTATATTATAAACAGTACAGTAAAACCTCTTTAAGTCTGAGTAATAGGGACTGTGGCCATTCTGACATCACTGAAATTCTGACTTCTGGAAAGTGGGAGGCCTCCTGACCAACCAGAAAAAAAAAAAAAATCATTTACCATGTTTGCAGAGGGTGTAATCCAAGCATAAGGAGGGCCTTTTGGTTGGATACAGAGGTGTTAGGGGTGCACATGATCATTTATGTGAGACATTTTCACTTCTATGCAACATTTGCTAATCATAATCACAATTACACTACCTTGCACTTTATATACAGGGCCTTGAGAAGATTATTACACTTTATATACAGGCCTTAATCACTACTGTAAAGCACTGTTGTATGCAAAATTAATTATCAGACTCACTGCAGAAAATTTGTGCAGACAACTTTAAGGACACATTGCATAGGAGGCTGCATGTTGATTCACTGGGCACTCACAGGCTAAAACATGATGAACCTAGTGCGTCATGTCGAGACTGGGTTTCCATCAGCCAACATTTTATGACAGAGTTTTTCCAGGATTTTTATGGCGTCCCCCCACCCCACCTCCCCACTGCCAAAAAATTTAAATTATTTTCATCAACGAATGTCATATGCCTCGCCCGACTAAAAGGGTTCCAACTTATGGAGGTTTTACTGTACTACTGCTCATTAACCCAGTAACTTAAAATTTCTTGATACTGCACAGAGCTGTTCATCTTGAAAGTATATGTTTAACTGAAGTACAGTAAGTTCCTTATTTACACACTTATTCCAATGTTTCAATTCTTTTTACACCTACTCTGGAACAGCATTACTAACCCTACAGCCTGGATAAAACTGTGGCATAAGCCAGAATGAATATAAATAATGTATCCAGGTTGGAGGAGTTATACTGGAACAGCATTATTAACCCTACAGCCTGGAAGCTTCTCTTCTACGCTGAATAAAACTGTGGCATAAGCCAGAATGAATATAAATAATGTATCCAGGTTGGAGGAGTTATTTAGCCTGTGGACATTTCACTTTAACTAAATAAAAGAGTCATGTTTAAAAAATAAATACATTAAGAAATAAAGACCAGGATTGAAATGGCTATGCACAGAGTACTTGAGGCAAACATATCACCACATATTTGAACAGTATTTGTTCTTAACTAGTCACCTTTCTAGTCATGTGTGTATACTAAGGTAAAACATGTAATGCAGTGCAGTACATTAAAATATTTATTTATATAAAATACTAGTATACTATATCCTTATTATATACAGTAGAGGAGGATGAAAATAGATGTGCAGGGTCCTGAAACTAGACTGCCATGGCCCAGCACAATTAAGGCCAGATGAACAGCCTGTGCTCTTGGAAGAACTAGTGCCAAAGAACATCCAGCTACCTCTTGGAGATCGTACCCTTATGCTCAAGGTACATGCCTATCACTCAAACTGCTGCTGTGAACCACTAGACTACCAGTCATCAACAGATTAAGTAATTATTGATATGATCAGATATGTGCTAACTATCAAATTGTGCACAAATTTTTGTTACCTTTAAAAGTTGCACACAGTGTAAACAGTACTAAGGCAGTGGTGTGCAACTTGTATACAGACTACAGTACATCCTTCAACTTTGCGAATTTTAACTTTGCAATTCACCAATTTTGCGAGGTAGCTCCAAAAGTCATGTATTTTTTAACATTTATGAACTTTGCTAGCGATCACACACTTTGCGAGGTCGAGTGGTGGGAGAGTCCCGCGCTACTTTCCTACGCGGGGTAGTGACGTCATGGTTCACTGGGCGTACTGCACCTCCTAGTTCAGTGGTCTGCCGCCCCGCCACGTTTGTTTGGACCTGTTTCCAACCAAGGTCACTGACCCTCACAATTTCGTGGTGCTCCTCACAATATCCATGCATTCTAGTGTTATCATGGTGCCAGCGGGTAAGAACAAGAAAATGATTGAAAGGAAAAAAGCATGTAAAGATAATTCTGCTATTGGTCAGGAGTTTGGTGTTGGTGAATCGACAGTGAGAATAATTTTAAAAACAGTGAACAAATCAAGCAAGCAGCGAAGAACTAAGAAAGTACTCAATTTGATGCTAGAATGCAGGTGGCCAACAAAGAAGTGCTAATAAAAATGGAAAGATATCTTGCTCACTACACTCAAAGAAAGGAAAATGAAGGGGTTGCATTAGATGGGCACCATAAGGGAGCAGGCAAAGATATTCTATCACACATGCTTTAAAAAAGCCATTAATCCTCCAACAAAACCTTTCAAGGCATTGAGTGGGTGGCTATGCCAGTTCCTCAAAAGGAAGGGGTTCAGGTTCAGTGACGAGTGAGGCAGTGCTGACTACGAAGCAGCCAACTCCTTTCCCAATGTTTTGAGGGGCATAATAGAGGAGGAAGGGTACACCAAGGACCAGATTTTTAACTCAGACGAAACAGGCATGAAGTGGAAGGCCATGCCAAGGTCATCCTACATTGCTAAACACCAAAAACAAGCAAGAGGGAAAAAACTAGACAAATCGCAGCTTACAGTCATGTTGACCTTAAATTTATCAGGTACTTGCAAAATGAAACCTGTGATCGTTCACAAAGCAAGGCATCCTAGGTGCTATAATAATATAAGGAGCATGGAAAGCATCTCTGATTTTTATTGGTACTGGTCTGATAATGGTTGGATGACTTCCAGCATCATAAATGAATGGCTTCTGAACCATTTTGTGCCCGATACTCGTCTCATGTGCCATCAGAAGGGGCTTCTCTTCAAAGTGTGCCTTCTGATGGACAATGCCCCTTGCCATCCACACTATCTCGCAGATGGTCACCCCAATGTGAAAATAATTTTCCTGCCCCCAAACACCACCTCTCTTGTGCAACCCCTCGATCAAGAGATCATAGCAAACATGAAAAACTTCTACCGCACCAAACTTTTTAAGTACCTCAGAGAAAAAACGAAACTAATGAGGAAATAAGGATGACAGAGGCAGGGGATGAACATGGAGACCTGGATATGGATGACCCCCTGCCACAGGAAGAACTGCCCAATCCTGCCCCAGCCCCGGAAGATGGACCCATTGCCCCAGAGAAGACAGTAAGGAAGTTCTGGCAGCAATTTACTATCAAGAAGGCCCTAGAATTTGTTGTTGCCTCATGGAAGGAAATAAATGAGGCCACCATCAACCATGCCTGGCACTGTCTGGTACCCCACCTTTGCCCTAAAAAGCCAGGTAGCAAGGTTCAGCAGGTGGAAAAGGCTGAAAGGGCAGTGTTGGCAGCAGCACAGTCGGTTGCTGGGTGCCATGAAGTTACAGCTGAGAAAGTAAGGGAGATAGACCACCATGCTCAGAGTTGACAAAGAAGATGAACTAGCCAACCAGCAACCAGAGCAACCACAACCACAACCACGCCGAGAATTAACGATGCATTTCCTGGCCAACATCCTCCCCATCACTGACCAGCTGAAAGAAACCATCGTGAGCAATGAATGTGACCAATTCAGGGCTCAGGAAGCATGCCATGGTGTTGACAGGGCCCTTCGCTTTTATGCTGACCTCCACAGAGATAGGGTTAACAAGAGGAAGCAGTCTCTAATCACAAAATTCATGAGAACCCCAAGAGACCCTGCCCCATCAACCAGCCATCCTGCTACCCCTCCCCAAGCAGCCAGCGATCCTAGCATCCCTAACCTTTTTTATTTCTAATGACCCCAGGGATGATTCTGACTTCGAGGGATTCATGAGAGAGGCAGAAAAAACACAGCAAGATGTGGAAATATCTGCCGACAGTGATAGTGATGACATAGGCCCCGCGGGGCCACAGTAGCCGCACCAAAGGCTCGCCCCGCCACCTGTCCCGTACACCACGCCAGTCTTCGCATCAGTGTAAATGCATTTTTTTTTTTTTTAATGTTTCTTACCTATGATGTTTTCTTATTAATATTACTGTACAGTACATCAGTTCATGTTTGTTTCATTTATCAACGTAAAATTAAGAGGTAGGGTCGAGAGAAAGAGTGGGAAAAAGTGCTCACCTTGGGGTGATGTCGACCAATTTGCCTTTATTTCATACATTTAATTGTTTGAATTTTGCGAATTTTGATTTTGCGAGGGTTTTTGTCGACCATATTCTCGCAAAATTGGAGGAAGGACTGTACAGTAAAACCTCGATATAACGGACTTCAGTAGACCGGAATTCGCTTTTATCAGACTCGAGGAGCTACCGGACTAAATCCCTATATATCGGAAAAAGTCCGATATAGCTAGAAAGCAGTCCGGACTGCCTGACAACTTCAGCTATGTTCACCACAATAAGACAAGTAAAAGACATGTTTTTCAGTGCATAGTACAGTATTATTATACCATTTGATTAATGTAGTGAAGGTATAACACAGTACAATACTGCAATGGTGGTGAAAACTACCGATTCAATCCGCCCTAATGTCTGATATATCGGAAAAAGTCCGGATTAGCAGGGGTAAGTCCGGATGTCGCTTTTATTGGAAAATCGCATATTTCGGACTGGCCTGAGCCCCAATTAGTCCGTTATAGTGAGGTCTTACTGTATTTATATATATTTTTTAAATCGCCAACTATAGAAAGTGACTTGTAACAACCACCAAGCATTGTGGAGTTGAAAGTGTTTCAAAGTCCAGACCCATTATTGACTAAGTTGATGTAGTGCTGCCATCAAGTGACTGTTTACTGAGTGACAAGCAAAATGGTTTACTGTTATTCAAGAGACCATTTACTGCACTGGGTGGTATCTGTATAACTGAATGATGCCTGGTGGTTTAATGGGTTATTAAGGGGCTCCATCCAGATGGTCTTGCATAGTTTTATGGTGGTGCTACTACCAACATAATGCCATGCAAGAAACAAGAGAAGCTGGTCACCCTCACCTTAAATGGTGAGGCTGATTAGCATAGCTCACAGTCCTTACACTACTGATGAAACAGGAATAAGTTGGATAATGGACAGATGGATGATGAATAAAACTTCCTAAGATATCACTAAAAGTAAAAACTTTGGATACCTTCTACTGTCCAAGGGAATCCTCTCCAGCTCTGACAGACACACCAAGTCTATAATGGTATATACAGTAGGTACGCACAGTACACGAATTTATGGTCGGCAAGGAGGTCACTTACTAGGAATTCACGTACTGTGAATACGTAAACTTACGGGAAAAATTACATATGGGCAACACCCCCCCTTCATCGGTAACCCTTGAGACTCCTTTCAGACCTAAGTATTGTACTGTACAGTGAAACTATCTAAGACATACTACCTAAGATAAAGTAAACCAACAAGATTATAGCTTAACTAAATCAACAATGATATGGCTTAACTAAACCAACAAGAATATGGCTGCTCACCTTAACCCATGAGAACAACAGACTTTATGGACGTAAGAAGGGATCCAAGGCAGGGTGAGGCACCTAGCGTGCACCTCCTACATCACCCGCCACACCACCCGACACACCACCTTCCTCACCACTCTCGTCACCAGCACTTTTGACACTCGCAAACTAATGTACTCACTTCGTTCATAAACCCTTCTAAGTCTATTTCTGACACCTCAGACATCGCATTATCCTCTTGATCCTCCCCAGGAAATGGCTCTTCTGATGCTGAAGGGAATGATTCCTCACTTTCTTGAGGCCGCAGGTAACGAGTGATAAGGGTTTGCTTCCTTCTGTTAACTTCTCGGTTGTGCCTGTCTGTGTAGTAGCGGAGGGTTCTTGTCCAGTGAAGTCATCACTTCCTCCACTCACAACTGACAGTGCTCGATGTCCTTGAATTCTTCCTTGAATTTATCTTGGGCACACAGTACCCGGCTGATCTCCATCATCGACAAGTCTCCACTTTCCATAATTGGTGGTGCTAGCTGTTCTGCTGCAGTCTCCTGCTCTCAGCCCTGGCTTTGAGCCACTCTTCGCTGCTGTCTCGCATACTATGAGTTCAATTCGCCTACTATTAAAAAATACACTAAATTTCGATAAAAAATAGGTCCTCGTGTACCGTACTGTGAGCTCAGGTACTATGCATACCTACTGTACAGGCATACCCCGGTTAAACAATGTAATTGGTTAGGTAAAACCCCATCATTAGGCTGGGTATTGTGTATTGGGGTACACTTAACACGTATATCAATGTGGACCATTTACCAGCCTTGGGTTTCCCCCTAAACCAAACCCAAAACCTGCCCAAATGAGCAAAAAAAAAACAAGTTTAAAGCCAATCTAAATGGCCTAGACGCTGTCAAGGAAGCTAACCTAAGCCTAACACCTGTAAATAATTCACTAAAACCAATAAATAAAATCTGAAAATTGTCAAATATATGTCAGGAAAAAATCAAGCTTGGTAAACTGAACCTCAAAAAGACAACGGTCATCCCACCTATGGCTAAAACACATTAACCTAAATCTAAAAACAGTTTATAAATCAGCCTAAACACACACAAAATCGGTGAAAAAAATAAAAACCCATCGTTAAACCAGGGTTTGGCCATCGTTAGGCGGGGTATGGTGGTATTTCTACCCCTGTTGGTAAGCCAGGGTATTGCATCTAGGGGTATCGTATACTGAGGTACTGTATTACTGTAAAATATATGAAAGCATCACCAGCTTTCCAACCTATAAGATAACACTACTGCACCACTGTTCAATCAATATCTGCATTTTCTTACATTTCTATCCCTTACCTGACTTCCTGCTTCTTTCTACCATCCCTAATATGACATTTTCCTTTGGGCACTTTTTCTTTTATTCAGCTTTGTTCAGCTGGCACAGACAGTCTGGAAAGTACAGCTTTGTAAACACAGGCACACAGTCTGCCAAAAAGGTAGGCCAATGAGCTTAAGAAATATGCCTGCAGTAAGCATAATGCTGAGCAGGATATCCGAGGCTGAAGGATCATTGGCTATCCCAGCTTGAATCCATAAAGAATATGGTGCCACCCTCAATGCAATCTAATGAATACATTCAAGGACTGATAACCTAACATACAATAGTTATTAGAGGGAGGTCAATGCCTCTTGACCCTCATGTCGGCATTTGTAATGCCTGTGCAATGTCAAAAGTGTCTTAAAGCCTCTTCCAGAACGATGTCTCCAAACAAGGCAGCTCAGAGTAGGAAAAAAAGAAAAAAAATTACAGAGATAAAAAACTTTTTGTCCTGTCATATAGAAGACAAGAGAGATACTCAAGCTATCCATCTTAACCCCCGGCCGCAGAGGGATGGTTATATCAGACACAAAGTTTGTGGATCAGGGACGTTCGGTGACAACTATAGTCACAATTGTTTTCGTGCCAGTTTGAAGTGGCCGCCAATTTATCTCGTCACCAAAGAGTGCTAACATACTCTTATCTCTGCACTGGAGTTTTTTTTTTTTTTTTTTAATGCAAGGAAGAAGGAACCAAAGGCCAGGGCCCGCATACTGTTCCTTCCAAGAAAAAGTAAAAACAATACAAAAGAGAGCCAAATTCAAGATCCATTCATTTTGAGATGCCTGGACACACTGTGTTTGAAAGATTGGAGATCATAGGAAGTAGGGAATACAGACAGAGGAAGACAGTTCCAGAGTTGACCAGTTGCATAAATGAAGGACTGGGAGTAACGGTTAACTCTTGCATTAGAGAGCTGGACAGAAAAGGGATGAGAGTTTGTTGCTAGATGGGTACTACGTGCCCGTCATAGAGGTGGAGGGATGCAAGCAGACAGTTCAGAGGAACAGTGACCATTGAAATAGCGTTAGAATAGAGATAAAGAAGCAACAGTCTGACGAAGAGACAAAGGTTGAAGGGAATCAGTAAGAGGAGGAGAGTTAATGAGACGAAAAGCCTTTGACTCCATCCTATTGAGAAGAACTGCATGTGGGGAGCCTCCCCACACGAGAGTTGTACTCCATACACGGGCGAATAAAACCCGTGTACAAGGTTAACATCTGTGCAGGGGTAAAGAAAGTTTGGAATCGGCCCAGCACACCTAATCTCTTGGAAGCAGATTTCACAAGAGATGTAATATGTTCTTTCCAAGACAAATCCCAAGAGAATGAAACCCCTAGCATGTTCAAGGATGATGCAGGACTGAGCTGGACATTATTAAACATTAATGGGTAATCCTGAGGAAGATTTTGACAGGTTGATAAGTGTAAGAACTGAGTTTTTGATGCATTAAAAATAACAAGATTATTTTTACCCCAATCAGAGATATGAGCCAAGTCAGACATTAGGTGTGCCATAGCTTCATCCCTTGTTTGCTGAAGTAACTGCCGAGATGGACGTTGCGGGAACCGAATGGAAAGGTGAAGGGTGGAATCATCAGCATATGAGTGGATAGGGTTAGATGTACAGCTTAGAAGGTCATTGATGAATAAAAGGAAGAGAGTTGGTGATAGGACAGAGCCCTGAGGAACACCACTGTTGATAGGTCTAGGAGAAGAACGATGGCCGTCTACAACAGCAGCTATAGAACAACCAGAAAGGAAGCTAGAGATGAAGGCACAGATAGAGGGATAGAAACCGTAGGAGGGCAGTTTGGAAATCAAAGATTTATGCCAGACTCGATCGAAAGCCTTTGAGGTGTCAAGTGCAATGGCAAAGCTTTTGCCAAAGTCCCAAAAGGAGGATGACCAGGAGTGTGAAAGGTAGGTGAGAAGATCACCAGTGGTGCGTCCCTGACGGAACCCATACTGACGATCAGAAAGAAGGTTGTGACAGGAAAGATGCTTTAAAATTTTTCTGTTAAGAACTGATTCGAAAACTTTTGAGACACAGGATGTTAAAGCAATTGGACGATAGTTAGAGGGTTGGGAATGGTCACCTTTCTTTGGGTCTGGCTGAATGAGAGCAAACTTCCAGCAAGAAGGAGGGGTACAAGTTGAGAGACAAAGGCGAAAGAGTTTACCTAGGCAGGGTGTAAGCACAGAAGCACAGTTTTTGAGGACAACAGGAGGGACTCCATCAGGCCCATATGCCATGTTAATATTGAGGCCAGTGATGGCAGAAAATACATCAGCTAAAGAAATTTTAATAACAGTCATGAGGAAGTCTGAGGGGGGAAGTGATGGAGGAACAGCACCGGAATTGTCTAAGGTAGAATTGGAGGAGAAAGTCTGAGCGAAGAGATCTGCTTTATCAGTAGAAGACATAGCTACAGAGCCATCAGAGTAGAAAAGAGGAGGGAAGGATGATGAGGTAAAGTTGTTAGAAAGGTTTTTGGCAAGGTGCCAAAAGGAGCGAAAAGAATTCGAGTTGGAGAGTTGGGAACATTTAGCACGGATGAAATTATTTTTAGCAGAGCGAGGAACAGACTTAGCACGATTCCGGGCAGAAATATAAAAAAGATGTGATTCAGGGGTGGGTTGGCTCCGGTACCTTTTAAAGGCCCTCTCTCTGTTGCGGACAGCATTAGAACAAGCGTGATTAAACCAAGGCTTTCTTGCATTAGTCAGAGGATATGAAAAAGGAATGTATGCTTCCATGCCCGAGAGAATAACCTCCGTAATGCGCAGGGCACACTCAGACGGCTCCCGGCCATGGAAGCAATAATCATTCCAAGGAAAATCAAAGAAGTACTGCCTGAGGGCCTCCCAATCTGCAGCTCCAAAGTGCCACAGGCGGCGTTTCTTTGGAGGGTCCACAGGCTGTACTGGAGCAATAGGACAGGTTAAGGTAATAAGGTTATGATCGGAGGAGCCCAACGGAGAGAAAAGATTAACAGTGTAAGCAGAAGGATTAGTTGTTAGGAAAAGGTCAAGTATGTTGGAACTCTCTCCAAGGCGGTCAGGGATACGGGTAGGGTGCTGTACAAGCTGCTCTAGGTCATTAAGGATAGAAAAGATGTAGGCTTGTTCACCAGGTGGATCAGTGAAAGGAGAGGAGAGCCAAAGGTGGTGGTGAACATTGAAATCTCCTAGAATGGAGATTTCAGAGAAAGGAGAAATGGATAGAATGTGTTCCATCGTAGAAGTAAGATAGTCAAAGAATTTTTGATAGTCAGTAGAATTAGGAGATAAGTAAACAGCACAGATATATTTAGTCAGAGAATGACAGGA
>JAGKTI010001176.1:83225-94416 GCA_018397915.1 Birgus latro
TTGGTTCATGGATTAAAATTTGTTTCCCAAGTCCACAGTTCTTGGAGGTGGTGTATCCATCCATCATCATCCAATCCAATAACCCATTATTTACATTACATTACTTTCAGGTCATTTCCCTTAGCAATACTGGTATTTAGTTATAAAAATTTATGAACTTGTTTTACGGATCTATGCTGTAGTCTGAACACGTCTCGAGAAGAACTGTTGTACAAGTAGCCATTATCGTTTATAAAGGCTCCAACATGCTTGCATGTATCAGCCTTGGTCACATAATGGCAGCTGTCCATACTGCTTGATCTCTGGCAGCCTCCCTATTCAGTCACTTATCCCTGAGGTTACACTCTATGACCTTGTTCCAGGTCTTTTTTGGTGTGCCTCTAGCAACCTACCCCCAGCATTCACACTTCTTACTTTCCACACCCAACTGTCATCCTCCATTCTATAACATCAACAACAGTTAATGTCTAAGAAAGTATAGTTACCAGTGGAATATTTTCTGTTTTCTAATTCAGATACAGCCTTTTTCAAGTTGCTTCCTAAACCTTCTGTTCAGAGTTATTTCCCCTCTTTGTGACAGTTCCATCTATCTGTCTATTGCCAGACGCCTCAGTCCCACATGGGATGGCCACAAACAAATCGCCTCCACGTCACTGTCCCCCCACCATTTCACTGCCCCGCTGTCAGCTCACACCCCCCTCTCTCATATACCTCTCCACTCGATCCCTCCATCTCATCCTTGGCCTCCCCCTCCCTCTCCTCAATCCACCCCACTCACATACACTCTCCTCGTCAGTCTTTCACTCTCCATCCTCTCCACATGCCCAAACCACCTTAACGTGTTTCTCCTAACACTTCCTATCATATCAACATCCACGCCACAACGCTCCTTCACTTCATCATTTGTTAGTCTGTCTCTCCATGTGACTCCACATGCTCCTCTCAAGTAACTCATTTCCACTGCTCTCACTCTTGACTTCTGTCCCTCCAACAGGGTCCAAGCTTTACTTCCATATGTTAAAATTGGTATCACAATAACAACTTTTTCACTTCCATGCTCACTTCCCTGTTTCTTATCACTGCCTTCAAGGAACCAGCAACCTTCCTTCCCTGCTGCACCCTTTCAAGCACTTCACCCTCCAGACTTCCATCCTTACTCATCACACTACCCAAGTACTTAAATGCACTCACATTCTCCATATCCTTCTCATTCAATCTCACTGTACATTCACTGACTTCACCTCTCTCGAAGACCATCACTTTACTTTTCCCTACATTCACCTTTAGATTCCGTTTCTTACACTCTCTCCCAAACTCATCTTCCAAGCCTTGCAGCTCCCCTTCATCTTCACTCAACAACACAGTATCATCTGCAAACATCAGTACGGGGAATTTCCAAACACTGCATAAATGGAAGTCAAAGGTGGACTTTCAAGATGTGCACTGTTACAGTGCATTTGCACCATTACCCAAATACAATTTTTACATGTCTGGTGGTCTAGTGAATTAACTGGATGTAGCATATACAGGTCTTATTCAGAAAGATGGTTGGGATTTACTGCTCACATAATGCTCCTACAGGGAGGGCAACCCGTCACTCTCACCTTACATATCTGGACTAAGCAGCCTTGCTGCAGGCCTCTACACTACTGGATTAGCTGATGGATGAATGAATTTTCCTAAACTGAAGCAGTAGTAGTAACTGTAATCCCAGGTTCTGCTGAATCTGAACCTGGTAGATTGCAGGCTGAAGTAGCCCCTTCCTGTAGTCCACCATCCCTCTACCAAGGGATAGGGAAAGAGTTGAGGGCTTTGTACAGTATATGCAGGCAGTAGAGGCATCTGGTTATATTGGTGCCATCACATGAAGCTGCCTTTCTCCAGCATCACCTCAACAGTACTCACAACTTATATCTATTTTCTGGTTTTGCGTCTCTCAAATTCTATGACTTGCTTGACATGTGCTTTGGCGATTTTTTCCATGTTCTTACTGGTGGAGCCCTGACCAATCATGTCCAGGGCAAAGGGACGACAGACAGTGAACAGCTTTTTGAAACAAAGTTTGAAGAGTGGTGCCTTCATCTTCATACCCTCCTTTTCCAGGGCCTCCACCACTGCCACTCTCAGTTTCTGGTGATGAGAATACAATGGAGTATTAGTTTTCATTAAATAATTATATACGTATTGTACTGTATTACTGATAAAGAGGGTCTGAGGGAGCCAGGTAAGTAGTGCATGCATCTTACTATTCTCTTAACTCAGGTCAAATCCAACCTGAAGACAGACATTTACAAGTAAAAAAGTGCAGTAGTGTGTTCTATCATGTCTTCACATGTCTGCACCCTGTCAGGGTTCTCAATATATACAAACTGTCACTCCCCAACACATTTCCACATGCACCTCTCACCCTATAACCCAACAAGCCTTCCACATCTACTGTATACAGTAATCAAACTACTATCCGGATGACCAATAACCAGATATCTCACTGTTCGGATATTGTTGGCTGGGACGTCCCCCCCCCAAGAAAAAAAAAAAAGATTTTTTCCGACCCATAAGTTCGAATTTGGCGCTCAACGCCAAACAGCCATGTTTACGCAGTGTTTACGCTCCCTTCCCACCCACCCACCCCTCCCACCAGTTATCTCTGAACTGCCGTGGTGAGTAAACGTTGTCGAGATGGTTTGCAGTATTATTCATTTCTGTTTAAACAATCATAATTCACAGTGCTAAGGATTAAGTGCAGTTAAACACTGGATTACTGTACATACTTCAAGAGCATTTATCACCACTGGGAAAGCCTTAGAGGTGGGAGTAATATTCGTAACAGCCACCACAGACATATGTAAGTACACTGTCAACTGCCAAATATTTTCCATAATCACTTCTAAATCCTCATTCTCTGGTTACATTTTTTTTACTTCATGCTTTGTGTCCCATATTTGAGTGCATAGGCTGTGAAAAAGGTGATTTCCATTGTGATTATCATGTCTCTTACATACGTTCACTAAGCTATTAGCCGGTGAACATATTTGCCCTACTCACCTCTAAATCATAATTTTTCTGGTTACATTTTACTTACTTCATGCTTTGTGTCCCATATTTGAGTGAACAGACTGTGAAAAAGGTGACTTTCTCAGTGATTATCATGTCTCTTAGCTACATTCACTATTTAGTCAACTGGTGATCATGTCTCTTAGCTATGTTCACTATCTAGTCAACTGGTGAACATCTTTGCCATACTCACCTCTAAACCATCATTTTCTGGTAAAAATTTATGTATTTCATGCTTTGTATACCATATTTTAGTGCATAAGATGTGAGAAAGGGTGATTTTCTTAGTGACTGCCATGTCTGACACATACCTCCACTATGCTGCCAAGTGGTGAACACCTCTGCCTAACTCACCTCAAAATCATAATTTTTTGGTTAAAATTCAATTAAATCATGCTTTGTGTCCATTATTTATGTGAATGGGGTCTTAAATAAGTGCGATGCATGTCCGGTAGGGAGGTAGGTAGGTGGTTTTCTGATTTAGGTTAGGTTAGGTTTGGGTCAGGAATGACCGATGCTGGAGCTTCAGGGCCCAGTATCCGGACATGACCACTTTCCAGACGTGCCTTTGGCTCTATTATGTCGGATAGTGGGAAGATTACTGTACCTATACGTGAAGCATTAAGAAGGAGTGGGTCACATCTCCAGTGACAATAAATGGTGTTCCACAGTCCTACATATCAGCTGCCCTTCAGGACCTGTAAAACATGGCTTAAATGTTTAAATATCTACAGGTAGTAGTCCTGTCACCCACATTAGGCATGTTCAAACTAGCCATTATAATACATACAAACATATTATTGAAAAAATAAAAATAAATAATAATAATAATAAATAACAATCATTAAGGAAGAGTCAACATTAGAAAGGAGCTAAGGCAGATGTCGAGATTACTTTTAAAGCTGATGAATGAGAATGGCAAGAGCAAAGCAAATATTAATTATTATTGGGTCTGGTGGTGCACAAAGGAGTAATGATAAGCCAAAGAATATATATGTATATACTGTATATCATCATCATCGTCATCTAACCCAGTGTTGCCCCATGAGGAGCGTAGGAGCTCGAGATTAGGCAGGTTGGTCCTGAGATTTAAGATGAAAATGACCAGCCTCACTCCTCCTCGAACGGCATTACGTGAACAATAAACCCCAACCACCCCTTGCAAATCAACCTCCTCAGACTAAATCCAGCTGGAGTGCCTTAATTATCCACTAAACCACCAAACACCATAATCTGGTTATATGGTTTTGGCCCAGTGTAGTAATTGGTTTCCTAGTGTATGGCAAACCATTTGGTTTGTCACTCGGTGTAGAGTCACCTGTAGACAGAAGGAAGAGGAAAGAATGAAAGAAAGACAGAAGAGGAACAAGGAAAGAATGAAGGAAAGAAAGACAGAAGAGGAACAAGGAAAGAATGAAGAAAAGAAAGACAGAAGAGGAACAACGAAAGAATGAAGAAAAGAAAGACAGAAGAGGAACAAGGAAAGAAAGGCAAAAGAGGAACAAGGAAAGAATGAAGAAAATAAAAACCGAAGAGGAACAAGGAAAGACTGAAGGAAAGAAATACAGAAGAGGAACAAGGAGAGAACGAAGGAACGAGAGGAATGGGCAGTAGTAGAAGCAGACTGTAAAAACAGTCAAACAGGGCAGTACTCCCGAGGTGGATGGAAAGCTGATGATAGGGATAGCTGGAGCTCCCGTTTCATCAGCCCTCGGGACTAGTTCCCGACCATCCGCCTTCGCTGAACTTTTTCAGTGTTTCAGTTACACGGAGAGTAGGCCAGCATGCTCTCCAATTTAAGTTTCTCTAACTGTCACCACCAAAATACATGCACTGTACACACTACACAATCTTTTGAAAATTCAGAAAAATGGCAAAAACTAACAGTGCCTCGGAGTTCCCAGGAGGGGGGACCACAAATGCCCCCACCATCTGCCCCTCTCCTGGTGATGACTCATGCCTGGAACCACTGTCTGACTCACTTCTTCTTCATTTCTGCAACATTCGCAGCCTTTCCTCAAATTTTCTTTCCATGGAACACCACCTCTCCTCCTCTAAACCTCACCTTCTCTTCTTAACGGAGACTCAGCTGTCTGAGGCAACTGACAGCAAACCCTTTTCTGTATCCTCCTACTTTCTCTATACTCATTTCAAAGCCAAGGGTGGCTGTTGTGTATATGTACGCAACAACCTATCTTGCTCTCGTGTTCCTGAACTTGATTCTTATGAATTCTCTACTCTCTGGCGTCGGTTCTCCTGTCATTCTCTGACTAAATATATCTGCGCTGTTTACTTATCGCCTAATTCTACTATAAAAAATTCTTCGACTATCTTACTTCTACGATGGAACACATTCTATCCATTTCTCCTTTCTCTGTAATCTCCATTCTTGGAGATATCAATATTCACCATCACCTTTGGCTCTCCTCTCCTTTCACTGATCCACCTGGTGAACAAGCCTATACCTTTTCTATCCTTAATGACCTACAGCAGCTTGTACAGCTGTACCATTCCCCTTATATGTATGTATTATGCCATTATGTATATGTATATATGCCTCCCTCACTGTATACCCCCCCACTGTAATTGTACCATTCCCCTTATATGTATGTATTATGCCATTATGTATATGTATATATGCCTCCCTCACTGTATATCCCACTGCTGCCACCAAAAATGTAACACCCCTCTCTTGACGGTTGAAGGAAAGTCCGGGAGTAGCTATTTACGGCCTTTTATTGTGGAGCACAGAGATAAGATGCTGCCTGTCTGGATATTAGCCCTCTACTGACGAGACATATGGAAGTGGTTGTCTGGCTAGCCTGGGAACGCTGCTTACACTACAGTTCTGGATACACTGGGGGGGTATACAGTGAGGGAGGCATACAGTATATACATATACATAATGGCATAATACATACAAATAAGAGGAATGGTACACAGCACCCTACCCATATCCCTGATCGCCTTGGAGAGAGCTCCATCATACTTGACCTCTACTAATCCTTCTGCTTACACCGTTAATCTTTTCTCTCTGTTGGGCTCCTCCGATCATAACCTTATTATCTTAACCTGTCCTATTGCTCCGGTGCACCTTGGGGACCCTCAAAAGAAACGTCGTCTGTGGCACTTTGGAGCTGCGGATTGGGAGGCCCTCAGGCAGTACTTCTTTGATTTTCCCTGGAATGATTATTGCTTCCATGGCCAGGAGCCATCTGCATTATGAAGGTTATTCTCTCGGGCATGGAAGCATACATTCCTTTCTCATATCTATTGTCTAATGCAAAAAAGCCTTGGTTTAATCACACTTGTTCTAATGCTGTCCACAACAAGGAGAGGGCTTACAAAAGGTACCAGAGCCAACCCACCCCTGAATCACATCTTTTTTATGTTTCTGCCCGGAATCGTGCTAAGTCTGTTCTTCGTTCTGCTAAAAATAATTTCATTCACACTAAATGTTCCCAACTCTCCAACTCAAATTCTTCACACTCCTTCTGGCACCTTGCCAAAAACCTTTCAAACAACTTTACCTCATCATCCTTCCCTCCTCTTTTCTACTCTGATGGCTCTGTAGCTATTTCTTCTACTGATATAGCCGATCTCTTTGCTCAGACTTTCTCCTCCAATTCCACCTTAGACGATTCCGGTGCTGTTCCTCCATCATGTCCCCCCTCAGACTTCCTTATGGCTGACATTAAAATTTCTTCAGCTGATGTATTTTCAGCCATCACTGACCTCAATACTAACAAGGCATATAGTCCTGATGGGGTCTCTCCTGTTGTCCTCAAGAACTGTGATTCTGTGCTTACACCCTGCCTAGGTAAATTCTTTCGCCTCTGTCTATCAACTTGTACCTTTCCTTCTTGCTGGAAGTTTGCTCTCATTCAGGCAGTCTCAAAGAAAGGTGACCATTCCCAACCCTCTAACTATCGTCCAATTGCTTTAACATCCTGTATCTCAAAAGTGTTTGAGTCTATTCTTAACGGAAAATTTTTAAAGCATCTTTCCTATCACAACCTTCTTTCTGATCGTCAGTATGAGTTCCGTCAGGGACGCTCCACTGGCGATCTTCTCACCTACCTTTCAGACTCCTGGTCATCCTCTTTTTGGGACTTTGACGAAAGCTTTGCCATTGCGCTTGACATCTCAAATGCTTTCAATTGAGTCTGGCATAAATCTTTAATTTCTAAACTGCCCTCTTACAGTTTCTATCCTTCTATCTGTGCCTTCATCTCTAGCTTCCTTTCTGGTCGTTCTATAGCCGCTGTTGTAGATGGCCACCGTTCATCTCCTAGATCTTTCAACAGTGGTGTTCCTCAGGGCTCTGTCCTATCACTAACTCTCTTCCTTTTATTCATTAATGACCTTCTAAGCTGTACATCTAACCCTATCCACTCATACGCTGATGATTCCACCCTTCACCTTTCCATTCGGTTCCTGCAACGCCCATCCCAGCAGTTACTTCAACAAACAAGAGATGAGGCTATGGAACACCTAATGTCTGACTTGGCTTGTATCTCTGACTGGGGTAAAAATAATCTTGTTGTTTTTCATGTATCAAAGACTCAGTTCTTGCACCTATCAACCAGACAAAACCTTCCACAGGAGTACCCGCTGATGTTTAATAATGTCCAGCTCGTTCCTACATCATTCTTGAACATTTCTTGGGGTTTCAAATTCACTCGAGATTTATCTTGAAAAGAACATATTGCATCTCTTGTGAAATCTGCTTCCAAGAGATTAGGTGTGCTAAGCCGACTCTGAAATTTCTTTACCCCTACACAGATGTTGACTTTATACACGGGTTTTATTCACCCGTTTGGAGTACAACTCTCATGTGTGGGGAGGATCCCCACATACAGCCCTTCTCAATAGGGTGGAGTCAAAGGCTTTTCGTCTCATTGACTCTCCTCCTCTTACTGATTCCCTTCAACCTCTGTCTCTTCGCCACACTGTTGCATCTTTATCTCTTTTCTATCACTACTTCAATGGCCACTGTTCCTCTGAACTCTGATTGCATCCCTCCACCTCTACAACGGGCACGTAGTACCCGTCTAGCAACAATCTCTCATCCCTTTTCTGTCCAACTTTCTAATGCAAGAGTTACCCATTACTCCCAGTCCTTCATTTATGCAACTGGTCAACTCTGGAACTGTCTTCCTCTGTCTGTATTTACTACTTCCTATAATCTCCAGTCTCTCAAACGCAGTGTGTCCAGGCATCTCGAAATGAACGGATCTTGAATATGGCTCTCTTTTGTATTGTTTTTCTTTATTCTTGGAAGGAACGGTTTGCAGGCCCATGGCCTTTGGTTCCTTCTTCCTTGCATAAAAAAAAAAGTCACCTGAGGACAGCCTTACATCGAGTGAGTGGATGGTGAGCTCCACCACCTACCACATGTGTATATAAAGTATGTATACAGTGAAAGCTCGATTATCCAGGCTCGGATTATCCAGCCTTCGGTATATCCGGGCCATGACTGAATGGTTCAGTGGTACAGTAATACATAGAATTATTCGTACGATAGCTCCGGTTGCTAGTGAGCGAGGCACGGGTAAACGAGCGTGAGTCTGTCCCCCCACCCACACCTGCTCACAACTCGATCACATGGATGGCAAGGTGGAGTTTTGTTAGGCGACTGATAACCTAACCTAGCCTAACCTTGCTTAACTACCTAATAATTTAACCTATCCTAACCTGGGCTCCAGTTGGAGAATTGGGAAACGAAATCCACTTCTAATTGAAATCCACTTCTTATTATGTTGAATAAGTTTTTCATTATGCCGGAAACAGTCGTATGTACGGCCTGAAGAACGTGATGATGATAAAGGATGAAATCTTTCAGCAAGAGAAGGTAATTATTACCAAATTCAAAGTAAAATAATACAGATAACAAACTAGAGGAATATGAATTGAACTGGTAAAGTCTTTAGGCTGTATGCTTAGAAGAAAATTTATGGGTTTCACAATTTTAGGAGACGAAATGGAACAGAAATGTTTGCTAATCAGAAAAAAAATTACTCTACCATCTCACGTGTTCTCTTAAGTTAGCATTCAGTTTCACATTCTTCGTTAGATATTGCGCTTCCCATTTCAGACTGGCAGAGCATATAGTTATTTCTGTCTCTTTCAGTTAAGTGTACTTATGTTCATTCTTTTGTTCGTTCTTAAGTGTGTGTGTGAAAGAGAGAGTATTGATACAAACAATAATGTATTCCATTAACCCCTTCATAGTTGTCAGCCTTGAATGATGCTTTACTGTACCGGTGTCAGCGACGGTGAGTTAAAAGCTATATAAAAAAATCTGCGCGCAATTATGGGAAGGGATTGAAGGTCACTGATATGTTTACACAACCCTACTCTATTGTCGTAACCAGCTAGGCGGTCACTTCCTCTCAGATGTCTTCACTGATATGTTTAAATGCTAATGTAACATGCCCCTTAATTTTGAGTAAGTTTCTTCCATTATTCCGAAAACAAGAGTAGGTAAGGCTTAAGGAACATTATGATAAGAGAGGAAATCTTGCTGCAAGAGAAAGGTAATTTACCACCCTCAAAATAGGCAGAAAAATACAGAAAACAAACTAGAGGAATATAAATTGACTTGGCAAGGTCATTAGGCTGTATGCTTACACGAAAATTTATAGGCTTCACAATTTTAGGGGATGAACTGGAGCAAAAATGTTTACTAGTCAGAAGAAAAAAAAAAACTTTCGTATCACGTCTTCTCATAAGTTAGCATCCCACATTTTTTGTTCAATGTCGCGGTTCCCAACACATTTCGGACCGACAGAGCATACAGTTATTTCTGCTCTTTGCAGCTGAGTGCACATTTACTGCTCATTCTTCGTTCATTGTTATGTGTATGTTTGAGACAGTACTGATACAAATAATTATGTATTTCCATTAACTCCTTCATAGCTGCCATCCTTGAACAATGCATTACTGCACCGGTGTCAGTGACGTTGAGTTAGGGAGCTATAAAATCTGCGAACAATTATGGGAAGGGAACGAAGGTCACTGGTATGGTTATACAAACCTGCTGTACCATCCCAATAGCCAGATGTTTTCGTCAATATGTTTTAATGCTAATGTAACATGCGCCCTAATTTAATTCTTTCATGATTCATAGCAAATCAGAAGATGGGTTTAGGGACAAAAAAAAAAAAAAAAAAGTGCACCAGATGAGTCTTACCACATCTGTAAGAAAAAGAAACTGACTTTAGAACTTAGAAAAAATGGTTCCAAGGCCTGCCACGGGAGCACGCAAATTTCTGAACTCACTGCCACTGAGGGGGCTAAACATACGCTTTACTGTAAGCAGTAAAAGCACCTTACCAAATCAGTTCATCCTGATATTCTGTTATGTTTTTCTGATTGTTTCTGGGTTGGCAAATAAACATTTCTTGTTAAATCTGTTTCCCCGTTGTTTTTAGCTGTTCTGCTGGTGTGTAACTCTTGTTGTTAGTTAACGCAATGGTGGAAGGTACTGTTCTGATCTCATTGTTTAACCAAACCTGGCCTAACTTAGCTTAACTGCACCTAATAATTTAACCTAACTTAATCTCCAGTTTGGAAGTTGGGAAACAAAATCCACACTTGAATATGTTGAGTTTCTTCCACTGTGCTGGAAACAATCGTAGGTACAGTCGCATTCATGAGTCTCGATACACAGGTGTTTTTGTTGTCTATTGCAGTGCTCACTGCTTTTGGAATATGGAACTTTTGTGCTTACTGCCTGATACACTGAACATAATTTGGTCGGTTAGCAAGTGAAATAGTTCAACATCCTACCAACGGTGGACACAACAGCAGACAAGACAATTACATATGTAACACGACTCACGAACGCGACTGTACAGCTTCAGCAATGTGACGATAATAACAGAGAGGGTATTTTTCAGCAAGATAAAGAAATTTACCAAACTGAAACTAGAAAAATACAGAAATAAGCAGGATGCATATGCAAAGATTTGCTAAGGTCTTTCTGCTACGTTAAGTGTACATTTACCGGTAAATAGATCAGTCTAACAGTAATTGTTTTTTGTTTCCGCCGGATTAATCGTGATTTCGGACTATTCAGTCACCCCTTCACACCATATAGCCCGGATAATCGGGCTATCTCTGTATATACATA
>JAGKTI010001177.1:14944-28376 GCA_018397915.1 Birgus latro
AAGAAAACTGATACCAGTAGTATATCTCACCCAGCTGCATTGACAGCTAAAGACAAGTTTGCCTCAGTGCCGTGGAACAGACTAACAGACAACAGATATGGCTTTGACCAGCACAGTGGCAGAGAATGTACCAAGAAGACTGACTGTGCTGGTACCTCACACCCATCCGTGACTGATGCTGTGCCATATCCAGCTGCATCTACAACAGCACTGAAGTTTCCACCGACAGGGAACAGATCACCAGACAACAGACATGCATTTGACAAGCAGAATGAGGGAGAATGCAGCAAGAAGAATGATAATACAGCACACCCAGATGCATCTACAACAATACAGAGGTTTCCACCGGTAGCATGGAACAGACCACCTGACACAAGATCTGTGTTTGACCTCATAAGAGAGCCAGTTGTGACAATGGAGGTGGGTGAAGAACAACAACTTAAGCTTGATCAACAGGGAAGTGGGCAAGGCAGCATTAAGAAGACTAATAGCATCCCACAACCTACTGCACCATCAGCAAAAGAAAAGTTTGAGTGTGAGGAGTGTGGTAAATTGTTTTCTTACAAAAGCACCCTTGCCAGACATGCTGAAACTCATTTAGGCATCAAGGCATTTGAATGTCTGGAGTGTGGTAAGCGATTTTCCCGCAGTAGCCATCTTGCCGTACATTCGGTAGTTCACTCAGGTGAAAAGAGATACGAGTGTCATGTGTGTGGTAAGAAGTTCAGTCAGAGTGGCAACCTAAAACAGCACTTAGTAATTCACACTGGTGAGAAGAACTTTTCCTGTCCTGAGTGTGGTAAAATGTTTGCTCGCAGTGTGGACGTCTCCCAGCACGTATCAGTTCATTCTGGGGAAAAGCCATTCTCTTGTGAGGTTTGTGGTAAGATGTTCAGAACCAGAAGTCATTTATGTGATCATGTAACCTTTGTTCACACCAAAGTGAAAAAGTTTGAATGCCCGGACTGTGGTAAAATGTTCCCCCGTAACAGTGACCTAAAAAAACACTCGATAATTCACACACGAGTGGAGAAAGTTAAGTGTTCGGAATGTGGGAAACAGTATGCTCGTAACAGGGACCTCATTAAACATAAACAAAAACATTTGGGATTCAAGAAGTACGAGTGTTCAGAGTGTGGAGTAAAATTTGCCCGTAAGTGGGATCTTACCAAGCATGCGCTGATTCATTCAGGGGTGAAGTTGGCATTAGTCAGCCATCTTATGAATCTGCAGCAACAACAGCAGCAACAAAAACAACAACAACAAGAAGAGGATGAAGAAGATGAAGAAGAAGCTGATGAAGAAAAAGAGGAAGAAGAAAAAGACGAGGAAAAACAACCCAAACAGGATGAAAAAGAACATAAGCAGCATCATGAACAAGCAGAACAACCAAATTCACCCTCTTCTGCTCCTGATAAATAGTGTAATACAGGAGAAATGACAAAATATGATGATGTGTGTTTATAATTTAATGTTAATTTTACCTGATAATTGTATTCAACTTAACAGGGCTGACTAGTATTGACAAGCATCTCTAATAAACTCCTGTCAAGCCTGAGTGAGCTGCCAGTTAGTCTAATAAGCCATAACTTGAGCATGACATGGTACTCTTGATAATTCATTTCACCTTTGACTCTCTTCCCTTAGCCACTGTCAGCCTTGCATTCAATTTCAGCATCAAGAACCAGTTTTTCTAGACAGGTTGAGCCTTCCTTGGCTGCTAAAGCCATGGTAAATGTATCAATAAGTGCATTAATTGTGTTCATAATAGCTGCTGTTCCTGTGTTTCTGGGCTCTTAATGATGGGGATGAGAGATAATACATAGCTAAATATTGCATGAAAATTCCTTGAAGAGGCTCTAAGGAGAAACTTCATGGTGCACTGTTAAAAATTCTGCTCATATGAGGTAAACTCACATGACACGGGTTAAAACTGCCATGTATAGTACTGCATAAAATTCATGTTCTCCTGGATGAAAAAAAATTTGAGGAGAAAACATGAAAATTTTCCAGTAACAATCTCTGATACCACAGTTTATTGGTGAACGGTACAGGAGGGATCATATAAAACACTGCACTTCTACTCCACCAAGCAGTGTTTTGTGTGTTGTGTGGATGGCGCAGTCAGTGTCATCAGTACCTACTCTGTGTCATTTATCCACTTCCAAGCCAGTGTCATCAGTACCTGCCCTGAATCATTTATCCAATTCCAACTCGGTGTTATCAGTACCTGCCCTGCATCATTTATCCATTTCCAAGCCAGTGTCATCAGTACCTATCCTGCATCATTTATCCATTTCCAAGCCAGTGTTATCAGCATCTACCCTGCATCATTTATCCACTTCTGAGCCAGTGTTATCAGTATCTATGCTGCATCATTTATTCATTTCCTACTCCCACTGCCTCACCCACGCCCACACTAGCCCACTGAGTCAATTCTGCAACACATAAGATACTGCCATGTGAGTTTCCAAGTGCTATTTATGAACCACTCTGTATATTTATGCTCCCTGGGGCATCCATGAGCCAATGTCAACTGGTCAAAGAATGTCCAGGTGGTGTTTCTCCTTTCTTAACCCCTTTAGTTTGGTGATATCAAATGTGATGTATTCTTCCTATTCATAGTCAATTTATGTCGACTTTGGAGTGATACGTCAAACTGGAGGAGTTAGATATAGCCTTCCTTAAACCCTTCACTGCCAGATGCCATCCCCAGACTAAAAAAATAAACATCTATCTATCTGCAGCCAGACGCCACAGTCCCATGAGGCGTGGCCGTTTATCTTTGAGTTAGTTGTTGTATAGGGAGGGGCACTAACCCTCTGCCAACCCACTTGTTGACACATAAGGAACACATATAGGTTGGTTATATGGTTACCATCCTGTGTTTGAATGAATAAAAATACATAAAAAACACAACGTTGGACTGAAGGAATTAACAAACTCTGCCTCAAATATTTAGAGCAATACTTAGAGCACATGTGAGGTGAACCTAATGAATCCTGGGGCATCATCATTTTCATTACACTCTTGCCAGCTCCTGACAATTTTCTTTACTTTAAGATGTATGTTTTGAACTGGAGGGGATAAGTGTAGCATTAACAAAGCCCTTCAGTACAACAGGCCGTTCCTAGGCTGCATAAAATCATCCGGCAGCATAAAAAATAAACTGATGTCACCCAGATTCAAGGGGTTTTTATATAGTGCAATGAGCAGTGAAGCAGACAGGACAAAGTGTTATTCTCTCATCACATGGTCCATTAATAACTACAACAATTGGGGGGAATTACCTATCATTAAAATATCATTCATTCATCATCCAATCCTACATTGCCCCATGAGGAGCAGAGGAGCCTGGGCTAGGCAAGATGGTCCTGACATTTAAGATGAAAGTGACCAGCCTCACTCATCCCTGAATGGCATTACGTGAGCAATAAGCTCCAACCACCCCTTGGTTATAAACTTTCACCAGCTGAATCCGAATGGAACACCGTAATTACTCACTAAACCACCAGGTGCAAAAATTTAGTTATATGGTTACCACCCAGCATTGTAAACTGTTTCCTGGTGTACAGGAAACCATTTGGCTTGTCACTCAGTGTAGTCACCCACAGGCAGAAGGAAAAGGAAAGAATGAAGGAAAGAAAGACAGAAGAGGGAGTGTAAAGTCACCCGTAGGCAGAAGGACGAGGAAAGAAAGAAGGAAAGAAAGACAGAAGAGGGATTATAAAGTCACCCGTAGGCAGAAGGATGAGGAAAGAATGAAGGAAAGAAAGACATGTAAAGTCACCCGTAGGCAGAAGGACGAGGAAAGAATGAAGGAAAGAAAGACAGAAGAGGATCAACTAACTATAAACATCAGGCTTATGAAGAAAGTAATTTGTGTAATGTTCATGCTTTCAACTTAATGTGTACTGTATATATTTTTGCTTGTAATGTCATGGATCATGTTTTTACAAAGTCATGGTACAGTATCATGTGTGACACGAGGAGAGGGCAGCCTGATGGCAGAGGACAGGGTGATGTGAAGGCAATTCATTTGTGGCCACTCCTTTCAGGATTAGGGAATCTGGCTATAGTCATATTATGATATGTAGATGGATATATCATGTAAACAGGGATTTGCAATATTAGGCAGTACTGTGGGACTGCAGTGATTATCAATGAGTCTTCTGGTTAAGGCATCAGTTGTAGTGGCAGCCTTGCCTTACGCACATGAGTCTGAAACCCCAAGAGATAAAAAATGTAGTGCCACCAGGGGTGTGGCATGGTTGTCCACTTCAAATATTTAGGACAGTGGGAGGTTCACCTTGGGATCCTAAACCACAACTATGTAATATAGACTTGACTGTTGCCATTGATCAACTGTTATTGATCATATACCAGTCTACGGTAGTGTATTATAGTGTCCATAACACTGCATTAGCTTTAATCAAAGGTTACAGGTACAGTAACTGATCACAATGATTTCACACGTAACATCAAAGATGTGTTCCAGAAAACTACATACTGTACTTGTGTAGTATTTAAAAAAAAAAAAAAAACTAAGTGAGAGCTATCTTGCAAGAAGAATTACTGTCTGAAATATTAAAAAATATTCATGTCTGCCAATAAGTAGTAAAATATAGTTCTGTTATGATCAGTTGTATCTGTAAGTATTTAATGTTAAAAACCTTATGTAATTTAATGAAATAAGTGATATATTGAGATAAATGATAGTGTAAGTTGTATAAAACCCTGACCCATCACTGCACATCCTGACTGCTTAATAATGAACAATTAGTGTGATAAGTGAAAAGCCTACTGACAGCTTTATAGTGCAAAACATGTTCAGTGGAAGAGCATTATTCAGGATAATACTGTTCTTATCATATATGTACTTCATTCAGGTCTATATGTGCTGCTGTGTTTCATTTAGAAGGAATTCAGCTCTGCTACTGTCTTCTGTACAGTCCGATAATTTTGCATGCATTTTGAACAGCAGAATGAAGTTATAATATCATATGGGTTGTGAATGACTTTGAACTTTAAAGGTTACAGACCATAGATATTATTTCTGAACTGTTCCAGACATAAACAGTAGAGGAATTATTCATTTTAACAATACACAGAGAATTTATGAGAATTCTGAAGTGGTAGAAAAGACTATGAGGACACATGATACTGTTCATTGGACATAAATGCTATGTATGGATTAAAACACACACACACACACACACACACACACACTTTTTTTTTCCACAATACATTTAGTCTGCCTACAGTGCCCTCAATCACTTCAGAAATTTTTTAGCAACTTGTGTGTGTGTTCATTCATTTGTATGTATGTTTGTGAGAGCACTTAGGGTACACTAATTTGATGAGGGAATATAGCTAGACACCATTTACACCTTATGTGAAACTTTTATTGTTAAAAATTTTGAACACTATTCCCTGACTAATATTCTTTTGACCCTGCATACCATGACAAAACAGCTCTTTACTATTACTGTTGTTGTCATTATTATTTTTATTATTATTATTATTATTATCATTGTTATTATTATTACTGTAATATTTTTTGTAGTCTGAGAGTAAATACAGTGATAAGCAAATCCAGTCATTTCTGTAGCCGTTCACCATTTTTACAGCTACTGCTATTTTCTTTTCACCTCACAAAGATCTGTAACCCACTGTCTGCTTAGTTCATGACTAAATATAGTAAAACTGGAGGGAAATTTGACTAGTAATCAAGGAGACTCATTGCTACCTTATTAACTGCAATCAGGATTTGGGTTGAAGAAGAGGCTCAGTTCTGTCAGGTGAAAACAAGCTGATACATCTCTTATTTACTGTTATTATCTCCAACAATTTTCTTAAACTCAGAACAAACTTCTCGTACAGAGAAGGGTAAATGAAGGATGTGTTATGTAATTTCTCTAGTTCAAAAATTCTCTCCCGTGACAAGTTAAACTGGCTCAAAGTGGTAGCGGCAGTCATTTCAACCCTATGCTCAAATGAATGTAAACTCAGTAGACTGCAAGCTGAAGCTGCTCCTCTCCTGCAAACCAACAACCTCCTTTCAGGGAGACAGGAAGGAAGCTGAGAGACATTTATACAACCAGCCTGCTCCACCACCGGTAATATCAGTGCCAGCACATGAAGGTGACCCTCTCCAGAACTAGACTGAAGGTAGCAAGTTATTAATATACTGTACAGTGTGGCCTATATACTGGATAACACTCCTATTCCATTCCATCAGTTGATTTCTTGTGTGCTGTGTGGATGGTTCAGTTCAGTCAGTGTTATCAATGTCGATCCTGCATCATGTACAGGTATACTCCAGTATAACGATGCAATTGGTTAGGTAAAAAGCCATTGTTACGCGAGGTATCGTATATCGGGGTAGTTTTAACATGCAAAGTAATGAGATGTGTTTTTCAGCCTTGGGTTTCCCCCCCAACCAAGTCCAAAACCCACCCAAAGAAGCCCTAAAACAAGTTTAAGCTAATTTAAATGGCCTAACAGCTGTAAAAGAAGCTAACCTAAGCCTAACACCTGTAAATAACACTAAATCCAACAAATAAAATCTGAAAAAATATGTCTGAAAAAACTCAAACTTGGTAAACTGTACCCCAAAATGATAATGTTCACCCCACCTATGGCTAAAACACATTAATCTAAGTCTAAAAGCTGTTTATAAATCAACCTAAACACACAATTTTAGTCTAAAATATCAAAACCCATCATTAAACCGGGATTTGGCCATCGTTAGGCAGGGTATGGTGGTATTTCTANATCTGAAGCCACCACCAGATGGCTGAACGGTTTCCCACCCTTTCCCTCCACCATAGCATCTCTGAAGTCAAGTCTCAAGACTCTCAGTCTGTGTCTGCCCATGCCGTGCTCCCACCCTGTGGTGTTTTTAGCACTGTACAAGACCTGCTCTTGCTTATCTGTTATATCATGGCCCCACTGCTTCATTCCAAGAATAAGAGGATCACTTTGGAGCTGAAAATGAAGGTTATAGAGTTGAATGAGCAAGGTAAAAGAAACTCAAACATCTGATGTGAACTTGGCTTAGGTGAATTGACAGTGAGGAACATTCTCAAGAACAAGGAGCAGATTTAAAGAACCATCAAGACTTATGAAGGCCAGCAAGTGGACGGGCACAGTAAGGTTGCTAATCCTGCAATTATACAAATGAAGCGCTACCTAGCACACAACATTCAGGTAGCACACTACATTAACAGTTCTATTACCTTTGTTTGAGCAAAGTCTTTCTTAAAATGATAGCCAATAATGGGAAAGTGCTGTAAATGACAACAGGGTGAGGTGCCGACCTTATACGTTTATTTCCACAGATTCAATAATTTCTAATATGGAAAATTTCCAATATGTGGCACATTTTGTCGACCATATTCACGCATACTGGGAGACCCCACTGTACAGTAAATAGCATACGACATAATACTTACAAGTAATACAGTTTGTTCATATTTCCGTTTATTATCTGTGCAGCTTATGCTATTAGAGAAATAACATACATTGTGCTGTGGGTCAAAATAGTATTGGTGCACAAAAAACGTGAAACATTTGGGACCACAGAACGAAGGTCACAGAAATATTAATGTCCAACCTCCCACATGTTGGTACACCTGATTTTGGGAGGCATCATATATTGCCAACTTGCAATATCCTCTAGCAAACATATAGTAAATGTTACGTTTACATAACCAGACATTCAAAATGAGACACTGGTATGTCAGCAGCTGTTTGAATGTTTTCGGTGGGCATCAGACCCCGTGTATCAATACTTTTGTTACCCATAGTACAAGAATATACTTATGTGTAACATGGAAAATAAATTGCTAAGGAACACAAAAGCAATGACTGAAAACTAGAACGTATATAGTACTGATGCAAAATAACTTGTCACTACTACTACTATGTGCACTTTCATCAGGCAAAAAATTATCTCTACTTGCAATGGTGGGTTACAACAACAGTGAGATTAGAATATGGTGTTAGTCACGAAGAAGTGCTATTGAAGGGATGCGGGACCGCAGTACTATCCAACTCTGACAATAAGTAACGGAAATGAAAAAAAAAATGCAAACAGAAAACCTCGGTCATGTTAAAGTGAATGTAATGGGCGGTCCTGTAGCCCTGAACAGGTCATATTTACCGGCACTGGGGGGTTCCTGGTGTAATACTCTTCTCTGCCATCGTGTTAATGTATACCATCAATGCACACACACTTAAAAAAATACAATATAGTTCTGTGACCAAATGCTACCAACTTCGTCTTCTCCTTCTTCTCAACGTCAACATGGAGTCGTCCCTGTCCCGGCGATCCCCATGAATCCGGGTTGCAGTGTTACCATTTCAAGGGAGGCGCCTTCATGTGGTGGCACCGATAATGCAGGCGGATGTACTGGAAGGAGGCGAGAGTTAGGACGTATAATTATTGAGGTTGGACGCCTTCACTTGATGTTAGCGATATGACTGGGCGGTTCCACTCCCTGGTTATAAAAACGTCCTCTCAATTCCCTCCCTCTACCCTGAAAGGAAGATGGTGGATTGTAGGAAAATGCCAAGTTCAGAGTACAGTTCATTGGGTTCACGTTGCAATCTGGGTTCACTTGACAAACATGTAGTTAACGTGTTTTCCGCTAGATTTTGGGAGATTCACTTCCATTTAGCGTCATTTTAACGTTACACGAAATTAAGCTACATTCTTTTCTTTTCTTTTAGAAGCTAGCGATATCGTAGAGTTTATTGTACTTTTCTAGCATATTTTCAAGAGATTTTGTATTTAGTAACATTATAACCATTATATCGGTTTGAGAATGAGTTTAGCGGGATGCCATCATGTATCCGGATTAAAATACAAACACGGAACAGTCACTCTCTTTTCCTGCAAGATCAACACGCTTGCCAACTCTGTGATCTTGCATAAATCGCCCTTTACACTCTAATAACTCAGAAAGACGTAAAATTTGTGATGTGGGAGGACTGAAGGATCTGGTGGGTGAAAATAAGGGTAATAAGATAAAAAAAAAAAAAATTGGAAAGTACTGGAGTTTCTGGGGTGAGTGTTACCGTTGTGCGTGTACGTGACATTCTTAACAATCGCTTTTTTGCACACTTGATAGTTAAATGCAAAGTTAGTCTCATTGGAGGATAAATTTGACAAGTAATTTAGGAGACATCCCATTGAAATATGAGGACAGTCAAGCGGTATTTCCAGATTTCCAGTTGGAATGAAGTGTTTACGGGATGTTTGATACTTTTTGTTCAATACGTACAAAATTTATTTACGACCGTGGATTTGTTTGAAAACAGCTTGAATTGCAGCATAACTCCCCTAGTGCATTAGACATCCCTCCTCAAAATTAAGGCTCATTGATTTTTATTCATGTGAATGAAATGGGTGGCTCAGTTTTATCAAATAAAAACAGACTGTCATTTTGGGCAGTCAAGGTTATTCTGATTTTTTTTTTTTTTTGTAACCAAACCTAACCTAGTGCCCCTTAACTAATCAAACCTAACTACGCTAATTAGGCTAGCCTTTGGTAACTGACCAAGCAACTTATCAAACCTAACTCAGGTGTTTGACTGTGCAGTACTATGAACAGACTGGTGTTATGCAGGCCTGTGATGCCACTACAATACTGTACATATATACAAGGTGACCCATAACTAATGCTTCTCTTCCATTCTACCGAGAGACTTCTCATGTGTTATGGAGATGGCCCAGTCTGCTTTATTAATATCTACCATGCATTATTTTCCCCACATCCTGCTTGCATTGCCACACCAGCAGATTGTTCCATCCCCTCAACGCATATCACCAGCTTAGATAGCGGAGTTGTATTTACAGACACTCCTGTATATTGTGTGGCAGTTGTTTGGGTTGCTTCACAGTATAGATGAATGTTGTCTGTGTTGCTGCTTTAACCTGTACTGCTCTGGGCAAAAAAAAAAATGATACCCTTCTATGCTAGCTGATTTTTTTTTCCCTCCTGGCTAAATGGGCATAACACAATCAATATAAGATCCCTGGCACTAATAAAAGTACCGGTAATCACTAAAGTCAGAAAGTAGGTTGAATCGAGTTGGGTTGGTGCCACTACACAGTACCTCTGAAATCTTCAAGGTTACCGAGAAAGCAGAGCGGATAAATTGATTTTGGATTTTTTTTCTGGGTAATTGGGCTTTATACATCAATATAAGATCTCTGGCACTAATAAAAGTAATCAACAAAGCCAGAAAATTGGTTGAATTGAGTCAGGTTGGTGCCATTTGACCTCTGAAATCTTCAAGGTTACTGAGAGAGCAGAGCCTCTGTGAGCCTGTGAAGACTGTCACTCGCCTCCCGCGCTCCTAAATCAGAGTTGTAAGTGTAGCGGAGAAGTGTTTGAAGTTAGTGAGATATGTTATTACCTTCCATTTTACTTCGATTGCTTGCAATGACTTCTCAACTACTGCGGGATGTAGAGCTACATCACCGGTGTTTCTGCAGGGGACGTAGATATATGTTGCTAGCGCGGTACAGGTTAATGCCAATCTGTCTGACTGAGCAAACCCCTTAACTTCAGGTAAGCAACTGCATCTAAGGGGCCATCCTACAGGCGCAGTACAGCACATACATTGTTTAGACATTGGTGCTCCCTTGTGGTAGCCAGCACCTCACCAGGGTCAGACCAGGTTCCTTCTCCATGGTGAGTTGCTGGGAAATATGAGATGGCTTGGCTCCTGGGTGGATGCCACAGCTGATTTGCTGCACCCAGGGTTCACACTTTTCACAGTGCCACTGCATGTAGGCACCATGTCAATGCCATGATAATTTTAAATAAGCTAAGTAGTATTTTAATGATTTTGTGAACTTTTAGGGATGCTTGCTTTCATTTATTCTGGCCATTTTATTTTTGGAAATTGCTTTTTCTGGAGCAGTAAGTATGTTTATGGATACCGGCATTAATCCATGCATAAATTCATAAAAGCGGAGCGACTGGTTATTGATACTTTCTGCAGTAACTACCGAGAGGTCAGGGAACAGTACCTAGGTTTTGTTTATATTTGTCATCCACAAAACAATAGCAAGTAAAAAAAAAAAAAAATTGTTCATTTTTGTCATTTTTTTTCAGTTACCTGCATGTCTTTATTTTCTTTCCTCATTTGGAGCCTTTGCACTCTCATCTTCAATGCCAGGACCAACTTGCCTACTCCCGGGATCCTACGCTCCTCTGTGGGGCGATATAGGATTGGATGATGGATGGATGGATGGATATTTAGTATATACAGTATTCATCCTTTTCAGTATCATACAGTTTCATCTACAATCTCATTCATTATTCATTAATAAATATGGCTTCCTTTCCAGTTGACCCCCATGTTTTATCATCATATGCCTCACTGAAAGGTATTACTATAAGCAGTTTTTTATTTTCTTTTTTGCACTTAAAAAGTACACTCTGACCTTATTTCTTTTTGAATATTTCAGTAACATTTAGCATTGTTGTTTGTGGTATTAATATTAAAAGGGATTAAAGAATCCCCCGAGCTAGACCTTACAATGAGATCATATAGCCCCGCTAGGTAACAGGAGGGCGCTACCCCTCCCGGCATGGCAGTCCCGGACGCGGATCGAACTCGCGACCCCCCGGTCCCGAGCTCGACGCTCTGCCTCTGAGCCACCGTGCCCCCGTGGTATTAATATTATTCTTGTGTTTAAAAAAAAAAAAAAAAAAAAAAAAAAAAAAAAAAAAAAAACTTTGGCTTCCTTTGTAAAACTGCTTTTTTTTCTCATGTCTTCAAATACTGTACAGTATTGTATTCCTCACCATTCTTTTCTTGCATTTTAGTCTGTTTTTTATTTATTCTTCCCCTGTTCCTGCCAGGTTTTCTGTAGCTAATACTGTACTTTTATTTTGATTTATTTATTTTATTATTATTTTTTAAATACTTATTTTTCTAGTTATTCTCATCTCATTTTGTTCCCTGTACCTTTTCCATTATTGCATGTAATAATAAAGGCCGTGTGAGGGGTATGTGTTGTTCAGTACAGACTACAGAGGCTTATAACAGAGCGGTGGTTCCCATATAAAAGGTACATTACTATCCATCATCCAGCCCAGCATTGCCCCAGCTGGAGTGTAGGGGCCCATGAGGTAGGCCACACAGTCCAAACATGGGTGAGAGTGACCAGCAGCCAGAGGTGGTAAAATGGATATATCTGAGTGAGTTTGAAGATGGGACAAGGTGTGGGAGGCCAAGAGAAAAGTGGATAGATATGATAAATGAGTGTGGAGAGAATTATGAAACCTGATGAAGGTAGAGATGATGAGGTGTCAAGCTGGCTGGATGATTTTCTTATGGAGGTGTATGTATGACCAAGGTTTGGTACCATTCTTGTAACCTTGTCGAATTGGTTTTGTCAGGTAGGTGAATATGAAACTGCTTGGAGTAGGTGTACGGTACCCTTCAGATGGAGCCAGGATTCTAGGGGCCTCAGTGGTGAGTGAATGAATGTGTGGCCCATTTCACTGGGTATGCTGTTGATTAGTGCTCCAACTGCTTTATTCTTCATCCCTCTTGTTTTTCTGTACCTACCTCACCTCACCTCACCTGGCAGGTGGGGAAAAGAGGCAGGCAGATGATGATGATGTTACCAGTTGCTCAGTGCAGAGCAGCATTACATGAACAACAAACCCCAACCATCCAGAGAAGCAGACCCTTACTGGCTACATCCAGTTGCGGTGCCTTAACTCACTAGCCTAAGTGCATAAAAACTGTATGAGGGCAAGAGGGCTATTGTACTACATCATTACACAATATGAAGCCCACCCATGATTTCCCTCTGTGCTGTACCAAACTTTCCCATAAAGGGGAAGGTATTCAAGTTCAACAGGGGAGAAACTGTTATGAAGGCTTTATTGCTTCTGACCACATAAGTCTCTCACTTTTTACCCAAAATCTTCACCAGAAACTACTCCAAACACTGCCAGTGTACAGTGTTAAATAATGTTATGTTTTAAGATGAGGATAATTGACTAATGGCAGCTCTTGTTCCAGGTACAGCTGAAGGCAGATTACCAGTACATGAAGACAAGTGAAGTAATAAGCATCGTCTGTGGCCGTGTAGAGCTACGGAAGCAACAAATGCTGACTGTGTAAATGGAAGTGACATCACATTTTGATAGCTTATCCTTTAAGGTAGAAATCATATCTTACTTGTGGCAAATTACCAGCAGTGCAAAAATATACTCTTGTAGTAATTTTTTGTGTTGCATATTAGAGTATGTGGATCATTTAGATATTATGGTAGCCTCTGTATTATGATGTTGTCATAATTTCTGTCATTTGTACACCCTTATCTGTGATCTGTTTGGTGATCATTGCAGTTTGTGCGTAAAGTGATTGTCACTATCTCAAGACAGTGGTATCC
>JAGKTI010001177.1:28632-46103 GCA_018397915.1 Birgus latro
TATAAAAGATTCCAATGTTATGATGCAGCCTGGAGAACAAGTTGGGTTTGAGCAACAGCAGACAGGAGGAGAGTGTAGCAAGAAGACCTACAGAATCCCACACTCAACTGCTCCTTCAGCAAAAGACAAGTTTCCATATCTAGCATGGAACAGACCACCAGGTGACAGATATGGGTTTGACCAGCAGGGTGAGGGAGGGTGCAGGAAAAAGTATGGCAATACTGGTACCTCACAGCCAACTTCAGCTGACAATATACTCTACCCAGCTGCATCTACAACAGAAGAGAAGTTTTCATCTATTCCATGGAACAGACCACCAGACAGCACAGGTGGTTATGATCAAACAAAAGAGCCAGTTGTTTTGATGGAGTTGGGTGAAGAACGACAACGTAAGTTTAATCATGAGAGTGTGGAAGGGAGCAAAAAGAAGGAAAGCATCCCACACGCAGTTTCTCCTACAGGAAAAGAAAAGGTGGAGAGTGGGGAACTTACTTCACACAAAAATTCACCTGCTGAACACACAGACACTCAGCCAAACATACGAGCATTTGAATGTCAGGAGTGTGGTAAACGATTTGCACGTAGTTGTCAGCTTGCCATTCACTCAGTAGTTCACTCAGGGGAGAAGAGATATGAGTGTTATGTGTGTGGTAAGAAGTTCAGTCAGAGTGGCAACCTAAAACGACATTTGGTGATTCATACTGGTGAGAAGAACTTTTCATGTCCAGAGTGTGGCAAGATGTTTGCTCGGAATGCAGACGTTTCTAAGCATGTACTAATTCACTCTGAAGAAAAGCCATTCAAGTGTGATATTTGTAGTAAAATGTTCAGGTCGAAAAGTAATGTGATTGAACACGTTGCCCTTGTCCACAAAAAGGTTAAGAAGTTTGAATGCCCAGACTGTGGTAAGATGTTCCCTCGTAACAGTGACCTCAAACAGCACTCAATAATTCACACACGAGTGGAGAAGGTGGAGTGTCCGGAATGTGGGAAACAGTATGCTCGTAACAGGGACCTCATCAAACACAAACAAAAACATTTGGGATTCAAGAAGTATGAGTGTTTGGAGTGTGGGGTAAAGTTTGCCCGTAAGTGGGACCTTACCAAGCATACGCTGATTCATTCAGGGGTGAAGTTGGCATTAGTCAGCCATCTTATGAATCTGCAGAAGCAACAACAGCAACAACAACAGGAAGAAGAAGAGGAGGAGGAAGATGATCAGGAAAAAGAACAAGAACACCAAGAGAAAGATCAAGAAGAACAAGAACATGGGCAGAATTCTCCCTCTTGTACTTCAGATAAATAGCATACCGGTACTGCTACTCTTTACACACGAGGAAAGTACGATGACATCTGAATACAGTTTACTCTTGCTGTTACCAGATTATTTTCTTTAAAAGGACCACTAGTTACAGAAGGGTTTATTAAGCATAAATCTAACCTCTCAAATAGTAGTCTCACCCTTCTTAAAATCAGCTTGAGGTGTCTAGAATGGAGAAAACTGGTTTCCTTCTCGTGGTGTTTATCTTCAGTCCAGGTGACACGTTTATTCTGTCTGCCATGCAGTTTAACTCGTGTTATTTTTGCTATTTCACACAGGCTTCCTTTATGGAAAATTTACGAACTGGAAGAGTTGTTAGAGCCTTCATCACCCTTCTTCAATGCCTTTAGTACAAGACAGCTTTCCAGAGTTGCTTAACATTATTGGGAAAAAGTCACTGGAAAGAAGCACACATACATTCAAGAAGACACCGCCCATATCCAAGGAGTTAATTAGCTCAGGAAAGGCCTATCATATATACCGTACACTTGTTCCTAATGTGTCTAGATCAAAAAGTCTGCCCTGCTGAATTTACTGTCAGGAGATAGGAAGGGCAAAAGAAGAAAAATATCCTCAGACTAATTGCCTAACACTTTCAATACAATAGTGCTCTCTTGTTATCAACACTTCCTACCTCCAAATGCATTAATCATCATGAAGATGGTGTGAGATGCAGTGTTGAAGCAAGGAAAGAGAAAGGATAGTAGTGGGAGAACTGTCCTCATAGCCAGTGGTACACAAACTTGCATGCCTTTACAATCCTTGCTTCACCTCCCATGCATAAATGTTGCCCCCCCCCCCCCCCTCCCCCCCAAAAAAATGGTAAATAAAATTTCACTTACATGTAGGTATCTGTCAAACATGAAAAAGAAAGAAAAAAAAAAGCCCAACCCCTGTCATTTGTTTGTCGATTCATACTTCATCGTTGTCTTCATCGTTATTTTAGCTGTAATACAACAGTTTGGTGGGGAAGTGGTGAAGGGGTTAAAGGAGGACAATGGGGTAGGTATTTTAGATCACCTGTAGGGTTAAGATGTGCCTAGTACCTACTCCACATAACACAGGCTAATGCAGTGAGTAGTGAAGGAAAAGTAAAATCCCATCTTTCTCATATTGTTTGTGTCATTAGTAACTACAAACATTGGGGGGGATTTGCATGAATCCCCTTCATGATCTTGCCTTTCTTAGCTAATTGTCTGTATTAAACTGAGGGAGAAAGTACTCTGTATACTGTTTTTGCTTTCAAACTCAGTGTTTTATTATTCTTGCCTAATTTAATTATAAGAATAATAGTATATTGCAATGTTGTATAATCACAAATGCAGGGATTTGTAATACTGTATATGGAATACTCTGGGATTGCAGTGATGATTATAGAGGATATAGTTTGTTGATTAAGACACCAGTTGGAGTGATAGCTTTGCCTTATGCACATGAGTTTCAGATTCCACAAGATTGCTGGTAACTTTTTAATCATGTAATTGTGCCAGGGATGTGATCTGGTCATCCTGTATTAAATATTTTAGACTGTAGTTGCCTAGCTTTGATTTGTACACTCATGATTGAGTGATATGAAATGGGTTGTTACTGTTCACAATCCACTCTACACTACAGTATACTCTTTTTACCTTAAGGCACTGGATTAAAGCCGGAGAGGAGCGACGTGGGTGGAAATAAAAGAAATAGACGCTAATATGGCGGGGACCAACACAGCAGTAGTGCCACGCAACTTCCGGCTGTTGGAGGAGCTGGAGGCCGGGCAGAAGGGAGTGGGAGATGGAACCATCTCCTGGGGCCTCGAGGATGACTCGGACATGACCCTCAGCACCTGGACTGGCATGATCATCGGGCCGCCGAGGACGAACTTTGAGAATCGGATGTACTCTCTCAAGGTGGAGTGCGGCAACAATTACCCTGATGACCCACCGGCCATCCGCTTTATCAGCCGCATCAACATGCAGGGCGTCAACAGCCAGACAGGAGTTGTGGATCGTCGTCATGTGTCCGTGCTGAACCGATGGCAGAGGAACTACACCATTAAGACCATCCTGCAGGAGCTGCGACGCCTCATGACCCAGAAGGAAAACATGAAGCTAACACAGCCACCTGAGGGATCCAACTTTTGAATTTCACTCCATCCTGGCATTTTCCTCACCACCTTTATGATTCCTCTGGCCTTTTTCTCTCCATGCTTCCTCTCCCCTCTTTTTCCTACTGTCCTCTCCATCTCATACAACTACCCAAAGGATTCAACTGTTGACGTATTTCACTGCATCCTGGCATTTTCTTCCTCCTTCCACCAGCTTCTCTCTCAGTTTCATTCTTTCCAGTCATCCAGTTTTCTTCTCTCTTTTTCCTCTCTTGTCTTCTACAGTTACTCAGAGGAATCAGCCGTTGAGATATTCCACTCCATCCTGCCATTTTTTCCCTCCATCCTGCATGTTTCCTCCAGTTTTTCTCTCTTCCTTTCCTGCATTCTCTCCCAGTCTCTTCCTTTCCTCCATTCTCTTTCTCGCCTTCTGTTGTCATAACCACTTGAGGGATCCAACTACCAAGATATTAACTCTCACTCTCTCAGCTTCCTATCATATCTTGTAGTCGTCTTCAAAGCTTCAGCCTTAGATATTTGTAATTTTCTTTGCTACAACTACCACCATCACTACCACAACTACCACCATCACCATACCACAACTACCATCACCATCCACACTACCACAACTACCACCATCCACACTACCACAGCTACCACCATCCACACTACCACAACTACCACCATCCACACTACCACAGCTACCACCATGATTACCACCACAACCACCACCATCACCACCACAACCACCACCATCACCACCGCAACTACCACCATCCCCTGTTCCCGTCTGTTTAGCATATTGTACTGTTCAAAGTGTTAGCCCAAATGAAATGTACCAAGGGTGGGATACTGGACATACAGTATTTACAAACTCAGTTGTAACTTGGACTTCTTACTGCAGGAGGGACAAGGAAAGGAAAGGGGCAGGTCTTCCCATGTCACTGTTCCTCCTACATAAAGAAAATTCAGCGGAGAAAAATTATTGTAGGTTATATTTGTACTGTGCTTGGAGAATAAGGAAAGGAAAGTACATAATATCCCAGTGTCTCAAAGGCCCTGCATTCTGATCAGTTAAGAAGTCCCCTAACACCTCTTCCTTAGTGATTTATTTTTGGGTATGGCTGTTGATGTAATAAGCAAAACAAATCATGCAGGAAAAGGTGTTGGGGAGCTTCCTTAACCGACAAGAATATGGGCATATAGAAACAAATCTAAGTTATGACGGATTTGCTTGTAAATACACTCAGGTATCCCGCCCTGGATTACTGACCACTTATAAATATTACATTTGAGTCATATTGTTGGTCTCATCCTTTCTGTTGATGTATTTGGTGACTCTGTACTTTAATTTCTTCATTCCGTACTCTAAAAACACCTTGACAGATTTTCATGTACTGAATTTAGAACATCAGAAATGAGAAAAGTAATACACATAGTAAAATATTGTAATTACCCAGATGCTGTACTGGTTGCAAGAGATATTGAATTTTCTAGGTTACAGGCCATAAACATGACTTCCAAAAAAGCTCCAGGCCTAGGCAGGATGAGAGGCCTAAAAAATTTAACATATATACACATTTATCAAGTGATGAAACTGTGATATGGAAGGAGAGGTTATACAAGTGAAATATGACATTACTGATTTGATAGAGATGGTGTGTATGGTGCAGTGTGGGGTGGGATGGTGTGTTGTGTGGAAAGAATACATTAGACAGGGTACTATGAAAAGTTTTTGAAGTGAGACTGAGAGTACTGTTCGAAGAAGACAGCAAGCATTAAATCAGAATGAAGCATCGACTTTGTTGGGAGGACACAAGTCAAAGGTGAGAGGAGTGGAAAGGAGTCATTGTAGCAGAGCTGTGGAGTTATATGGAGAGACACCTATGAGGAAGTGAAGAAGCATTGTGGTGCTGATGTGAATGTGATGAAAGGTGTTAGCAGCACTGAGATGGTTTGGGCATGTGGTATGAAGAATGAAAGATTGACTAGGAGAGTGGATGGAGTGAGATGGAAGGGGAGAGGGGAGAGACCAAGGATGAGATGAATGATGATGTGGTCTGGGGAGAGGACAGCCTGATGCTGTAAGACACAGTGACACAAAGTGATTTTTTTTGGAGGAGGGGGTGACGGTGAGCAAGTTTACAACAATATCATGGAGGTGGTTGTGTCACAGTCATTCTCTTTTGGGTAACATTAAGGGTAGTTTAAAGGATTATTATTCTCAGCAAGTAATTAGGAAATTTTTAAATTGAGAAGGTAATAAACCAGACTTAAAGTCAATGTGCATTTTTTTTTTTTTTTTTTACAATGTACTGCTTTATTCCAAACATGAATAATTCTTTTGAGGTGGCAGCCCGTGATTGTAAAACAGCCTCTTTTCCTTTGTACAATTTATCAGAACAGCCTTTTGATGCAGAATATGAAAGAAATAAACAGAACTGAGCAGATCCAATTGTTTCTCTTGATGTCGCCACCATTTTTTAAGTCGGTATACAAGATGAGGATGAGAAAAGAACCAGTGAGAGAAAGGATGTCTACCTAGATGCCAGGCTTTGTACTACAGAGTAAGAACATGGACAACTATTTTATCAGTATTCAAAGTTCACAAGTTAGATGCAGCATGTCTAAAGTTCAAGGTGCCCAAATAGTGTTTTTAAATAAAAAAAACAGCTGTTATTTTTGCAACCCTAGGCTCATTTGGATAAGAAGGCAGTGGACCATAGGAAACTGGCCACTTCAACCGGTAACTTCCAGATATTTTTTGTTAAGGTAATGCTGAAGGACTGTCTGTTTTGTGATTGGTGGATGAGGTAAGTATGTGTGGTGTGGTGTGTGAGGTTACAGTTTTTAGATCATGTGGTGGTGGATGATAATCGTACAGTAGATAAGGTGGTGGCAGTTCACGATTTCCCACATCCCAGAAATGCGGGTCAGATTTTAGTATTTAAACAGAGATTACAACACAGTGCATCACTGCCTGAATTTTAATCTACCCATATTCCAGCAGGTAATATCTGTCAAAATATTTTATTGCCTTTATAATCACTGTACAGGGTGGAAAAACAGGTCCAAGGGGGAAAATCTGTGAATGTAGAAACAGGTCCCTGCAAGAAATTAAGGGGTGGGAGGTTGAAACCTAGGAGTTGAAGAGGAAATAGGTAGACTTGATAGTTACCTTAGTGCATGGTGTAGGCTAAGTTAATGGTCAAAATCAACAGAGCCACCAGTTTGAAATCATGTAATGAACTCACAAGATACATCTCAAAACTGAAGCTCTTCGCTAGTCCATAATGTTTTAATTATGACATATTGCTGGGTTCTGTGGAATATTAATAAAAGTTTGTTTTGCAGAAGTCCAAATAAACCATTCTCAGTCCAAGTCAGGGATCAAACTCATGTCCTTTTAGACAGAAGACCACACAACTATCCACTCAACCACCACCTCCCAAACTTGTCTGGTAAGCCTCACAACCTTACTTCCCCCCCTCCCCTTATGGAATTAATCACTTACAGTCTGAATACTAAGATGTGATTGCATGACCTTCAATAAGCTTTAGTGATGAGGTAGGAATGAGACTCCTTGGTTACTAGTCAAATCAACCACCCGCTTTACCTACACATGGTTTTTAACTGAGCCAAGAGGGGTTAAGGTTTGGTTATATTAGAATAAACGCTCTGTAAGGGAGAAATTGCAGGCTTTGGATATGCACAGTGAGGGTTAAATGCATTGGAAGTGACATGGACAGGAACAGATGAATTGAAATAAGTAAAGTTAGGGACAAGGTTCCCTCTTGTTCCACTGTGTCTACCTTACACTCAGGGCATGTGCATCACTTTCTTCCCTGATGGACCATATGAAATAGAATAATCAATGGGGAAAAAAAACATACCAAACCTCTCACAGTCTGGGAATATTAGCCAGCAGTGGGAAGAAGAAGAGGTAAAATATTAAGCAAGTCTGTCACTCCTCCCTGATGCACCATATCAAAAAGAATCATCAGTGGGAGGGGAAACATAACAATCCCCTATCAGCTTAGAAATATTAGTCGGCAGGGGGAAGTGAGAATCAGAAGAGGTGAAATACGAAGAAAACTATGCCCAGAAACAGTACTCACATGGCATTGGTGGAGATTGGTCCTTACTGAATGTGACAGATGTGGTGTGGACTCAAAGCCTGTCACACTGAGAATGGAATGAGACATCTGATGCAGTTTTGTTCATCTCTTATGTTTTGGCTGCTTTTGTTGCTGCTGACTATGGCACCAGGCTCATCTGAATATGAACCTACAACATTACAGGCTGAAGTTTTCTTTCTGTGGTTCACCATCTACCTTTCAGAGGACAGGAAGGGAGCTGCGAGACATCTGTAAAGGCAGGCAGTAGAGTTCTCATTTATACTGGTGTTACCATGTGAAGGTGGCCATCTCCAGCATTTTGGGGTATATAAGTTGGAATGAGAACACCCATTTTCATCAAAGCACTCTCTGGGCATTCCAGTTCTCAGTGCCAGACATGATGCAGGTGAAGCTGATAATGTTTGTCATCAATGAAATGTCTAAAAATATAACAACAGTTTTATTAACAAAATAATTTACACATACTGGGATGCAAATGGAGCAATATCACTCATTTTGCCCCTTTCCGGTCTTGTGGCATCCACGACCTCTGTCCAAACAGCATCTCTCATCAACCCCTGTCAGACAATCACCTCACAGAAACTGCCCTTCCCAGAGACACAAGTACATGCAGAGTCACATTATAGGTGATGCAGGAGGCATCATACCACCTCTTCCAAAGCAATGTATTGGGCACTTTAAATTTAAACATTTTCATCTGTGCTGTTTATATAATTTCAGTGCTGACATATTGCATTCCAGTAACAAAACAGACGACACTGATGTGTAATGTACAGAACAAAGCACTTCAGAAGGGGTGCTATGAAATCACCAAAGCCACTTAGAAAATGACCATTAGTTAGATTACAATGCAGCCATCACCCTTCCCTGCTTCAGTACTGACACAAAATATAACTTACAAACCCTCCAGTATGGTCTACACAGAATGTAGCCTCACACAACACAACATAGCCAAATCCTGCACCTCACTATCACATCACAAATAATGCTTCAACATAACTTCCAAAAAGCTTTCTGGGAGTGTCCAGTTCAAGCTGTCAGTTTCCTTCAGTCTACTAGGTCCATGTCCAGAGGAGCCTGGGATTACAACAACAAAAAGAACAACAAAACATCAACAAAAACCGAGCATCTTCAAGAACCAACTAATTTACCAAATGAATACCATAATACCCTGTAATATTAACCCATCAGGTTAAACTTTTAAATAAGTATTGCAAGACTACTTATCAGGTAAAACTTTAAAATAAGTATTGCAAGACTACTTAATTCTACATAACTATAAGTAATGAACTAATAAATAATAAACTATATAAAACATTAATAAATACTGTGGTAAAAACAGAATACCAGGCACAAATATGTATTAGTGTTGTGATGAGAAGGTGCAGACTGATACTGTTTGGGCATGATGGTCTGAGGATGACAACTAGGTGCAGAATGTAAGAGGTGCGAATGTTAAGGATAAAGCTGCAAGAAGCAGATCGAAAAAGCCCTGGGACTAGGTCACAATGTGTGACCTCAGGGACATGGGACTGAAAAGAGAGGTGGCTAGAGATTAAGCGTGGAGAGCCACCACTTCATGACCAAGGCCAATGTGTGCAAGCATGTTGGAGACTATAAACAAAACAAATAATATAGTGTAAGTACTTGGCAGTAAAATATTCTTTGAATGGAACTGGGTATTTTATAAGCCACAGAAAAATTAATCACAACAGCTCCAGTCATAAACTGGATAATGAACAGGAGTTATTGCTGTTGTTGCTTAACCCTGCTCTGTCTGGCTGAGCAAACTGATCAGTCCCTGGTAGGCAACTGCTTCAGTGGGGCCATCCTACAGGTCCTGCACAGTACATACACTGTACAGGGAACCAGCACCCCTTTGTGGCAGACCGCACTTAATCACGGTGAGACCAGGGTCCTTCCCACACAAGGTGCAGGGAAATATGAGGAGGTTTGGCTACTGAGAGGACACAACTGCTTTACTACACCACATCTACACTCCTTGTCAATGCCGTGAGCATGACTGAATGGACAAAACTGCTTCACGTGTACTGTTTTTTTTTTTTTTTTTTTGGGGGGGGGGGGGAATAACTTTGAGTAAGGTGGTATGGCTAAAATCAAAGTCTATACACAAACAGGGTTACAAGTCCACTTTGAACCACTTTAGAATTATGACATTTTCATATTCTTGTTTTCTCATAATTTCTGTATTTGCCACTGAATAAACTTTCTGAACTCTTCATTAACTATTTCAATATGAAAAGTTGAACATAAACCACTTTCTGGAAGAAGAATAGATTAGAAAATACACCAACATAGTAATGGATTATTGTCAACCAAAGTAGTAATGATGGAGAAAGATCATAATTATGTGATGTGATTCAGGCCATAGATAATACCAACGTACAACTGTACATGTACTGTATCAGTGGGCCGGCAAAACGAAGACAGTGCTTAATGCAATGATTGCTAAGATTCTCTCAGCTAAACATATTCATCTATTATTGTCTCAGGGGAAAAAAATTATATACACCAACAAAAGTTGATCAACATTCACCCATCAATCCCTCAGTCAACCATCCAATCCACTACTGCTCCACCAGGGACATGGGTGCCTAGAGAATTACAAGCTGTTTCCCTCTCTGCCACATGTGCAATAAACCCAAAACAACCCCTTGGAATTAGATCCTAAGCTACAGGCCACATCCAACTGGGTTGCCTTAATTGCCGTGGCTCAGTGGGTTAGAGTGCTCCGCTCTGGCCGTAGGGTCGGAGGATCGAATCCACCCAAGGGTCATTGGTAGACATCAGGCAGGGCATCCGGTCATAAAATGCTACACGCTCCAATCCAAAAAGGCCGAAGCGTGCAAGCATGTTGCAGCCTTCAAAAAACGAAACAAAACCAGGCATCCAAACCTTGTATGATGGCAAAGGGACCAATGCACTACATCAGTATACAGCACCAAGGACCACCCTTGGTCTCCCTGCATGCATCAGAGAACTATCCCACAGAAGGGAAAGTACTTATGGCAATTACAAATGGAAAAATCAACATTTGTCCAGCAAGTAATCTACCTGGTTACTTGTCATGTAATGTTATAATATGGCGGGCCAAGGTTTTCTTCTGTGCAAATGACTTTCCACAATCATCGCACTTGAAATTCTTCCTTCCTGAATGAAGAAACGTGTGCTGGTCCAGGTTAAACTTACGAGCAAACAGCATACCACACTCCAAGCACTCGAACTTCTTCTTCCCAGTGTGAATCGCTGTGTGGTTGGCAAGGTCGCCTTTGTAAGCGTACTGTTTACCGCACACCACACACTCAAACTTCTTTACCCCTGAATGAATGGAAACATGATTAAGCAAGGCATACAGAGTGCTAAATAACCTGCCACAAACCTCACATTCCAGTTTCTTTTCTCCAGAATGAGTTAGGGAGTGAGTGGCCAGCTGACTCTTGTGGTAAAATGGCTTACCACACTCCAAACAATAAAACTTCTTCACACCTGCATGAGAAATTGCATGTCTAGAGAGATCACTGTTGCGAGCAAATTGTTTCCCACACTCCTCACACTCGAACTTCTTAATACCCGAGTGACTGTTGAGGTGTTCTGTTAGATTACCTTTGGTTCTAAACATCTTGCCACATTCTTCGCATTTGAACGTCTTAACTCCTGAATGAATGGACATGTGCTTGGTCAGACTGTTCTTTCTGGTAAAAAGTGTGCCACATTCCTGACACTCAAACTTCTTCCCATTCGAATGAGTCAATAAGTGTCTGGTGAGGCTACGACTGTGTGCGAACAACTTGCCACACTCCAAACACTCAAACTTCGTAGTCTTAGCCTCGGGTGCTGATGAAACTGGGTCAGTACAATTTTCCTTTATGCACTCCTCCCCACTCTCCTCACGGTCAAATTCCTCAACTGGTCTTTCCTCCGCCATGATAAATAGTTCAAGCCTTCTGAATGTCAGGTGAACCTATACCATACAAATGCTGAAAAAAAAAATGTTTGGGTTGAAAGCTTTATGGATGATGGAAAATTCTGGAATGGTGTATCACAATACAAATTATAAGAATACCATCTAATAAATAAACTACAAAACCAGAAACAGTAAATACAATGAAGCAACATTATAGTAAATGACGATTTGTTCTCACATGTCTCCACAAAAAATGTTTTTCAAATATGCAGCAACTGTGAGGAAGAGTGATATCAACACCCTCACATCACTTGAAAAAAATATATCTGACAGTGCAGCTTTTTGGAAACTGGATTTGAGAGTTTGTACTGCACCTGTTTTCTGCTCAGCTCCATCTCACAGCCGAGGTACGAAATTCAGCAGTACATTTCTCTCATTGTAAAGTTTACAAGGTCTAATTTGTTTTTCCAATATGCTCCACCTTACAGTCTGGAATTAGTGTCATCAAGATTATTACTGACCAACACCACTGTCTTGTGTGAGATATGTTCACTTTAGTACTGATTCACAACACACAAAAGATGAGAATTTTACCTTTACTCCCACACTACTAGGTTCTCTTCAGCTTGACTAGGGCCACATTCTCGTCTTTTTGCAGTTTATTTTATTGCACAGTGACAGAAAGACAATGCTGTGGCACTACATCCTTTTCAATGCACTTCACTGTGACCAGGACAATATTCTAGTTTTCATCTCTTGTTACAATTCATCTTTCGAGAGCTGGTAATTTTAGGCCAAGTCAAATTGAAAAGAGTATAGGAACTACAGCTAAGACTCAAATACAATACACTGACCAGTAATAGTGAGAATTATGCAGAAAATGTCAAAACTTCTTTGCAATGATTTTCTGAAGTTACCAGAAAGAAATAACTGCTTTTGGCTGACTCTTGCTCAGTGTGCTCAAGTGAAATACTGTCTTGGTCAAAAACACAAGGCGTTGTGTCACTTGGGTCAACAAAGTCAGTGGTTGAGTGGTTCAGCAGGTGATGGCAGCCACAAAACTGGTGCTTCTGATTCACTCTTGGTCTTCATGTGGTCTGCCTTCACCCGCACCTGCAACAACACCTGACATTAAACAACAGTCTTAAATTTGTTTACCATTCTGTACACATTCAGCCAGGATGGGCAGCAGTAAGATTTTGGGGTCAGGCCACAACAAACACGCACAGGCCCATACAGTATTCTCATCGGGTAAGGAGGCCCCCTAGCATGTCTCCCATACAAAGTTTGGATACAGATGGCTATTATCACTTTGTATGTTATTTATCCAGACAGCGGTGATATTACAATGACAGCAAAGTGTAACAGGCAAAATAAGTCGTTTAGGAATAGGTGTTAGGGAGCTGCCTTAACCAATAAGAATACATGCCACAGATATTCCCTTACATCTGGAGTCACGAAGGATGGGCCAGCATATACATCTGAGGTCAGGCCACAACATACCCACAAACATTACACAAGGAAAGAGTAAAGTTTGGGTTAGTGATTGTCAGATGCATAATTTTTCTTGCTATTTCATCAATGCTCACCACTAAAAGGTATATTTTTGCTATAAAATAAGTGATAGTTTTCTGTTTGTATCTGTTAACTTATCCCCCCTTCCCCCCAAAAGGGCAAAATAAAAAACATTTGGCTTCATTAAGTTTTGATTTTGAAGACTCCACCACGCTTGCATGCATCGGCCTTGGTCACCTGATGGCGGCTCTCCATGCCGCTCGATCTCTAGCAGCCTCCCTTATTCCTGAGGTCACGTTCAATGACCGCATCCCAGGTTTTTTTCGGTCTACCTCTCACTACCCTACAACCAACACTTCTCACTTTCTGCACCCAATTATCATCCCTCATCCTCTCCACATGCCCAAACCACCTCAATCTACCTCTCCTCATCACAACACCAATGCACTCCAGTCCCATCCTACCTCTCAACTCTTCCATAATAAACCTAGCCCCCCCAGGCCTCACACTCAAGGACATACTGCACATCCACCTAATCATTGTCATTTCTGTATGTCTGAGCCTGTGAATATCCTCTTCCGTTACTGCCCAGGTCTCACTACCATACAGCATTACATTCCTAACACATGCCGCATACAAAGATCCCTTAGCACGCGGGGAGAGTCCTCTCAGCGTCAAGAGAGGCAACAGCTCCCTGCACCTCTTCCACCCACTCCTCACTCTAGCCACAGAGCTAGCTCCAGCCCCACCTCCAGCACAGAACATAGCCTATCTCCCAAATAACAAAACTCTTCCACACACTCAAGAGACTCACCAGGAAGTTCAATCCTTCACAACTGACAATCTCCACATGCTCTCCCCAACATACCGCACACATGAAATCAGCCTTATCTCACAGTCTACCTCTAATACCACTACGGCACATCTCTTATGCACCCACTTATCACAAACACTGCACGAGATGGAAATATGTCCCATGCCCTTGTGGTACATCGCACATGGCCACTCTCTCTCTTCTATGACCGTACCACCACCTGCCCTAGATACCATCACTTTTGTTTTATCTGCATTTACTAGTCCAGACAGAATCTGAAAGTCAAGAGCTCACATGCTGGTACACAAACAGACTGCGAAAGGCTATTAGAATCTACTGGATATGTACATCCAACTATAAAAATTTCATTCATCTCTCCTGCCTCTTTCACTGTTAGATTCACAGATACCTGAATATAATGCAGCGACTAAAGATGTGTTATCATCCGCAGATGGATGATACAATACACTTTAGTTCACTACCTTTTCCTACACCACGTATGAATCCAAGAATGAGAGAGACAGAAGAGAAATTAGTTTTGCTGTTGCCTGTACACCTACAAAACCATATTTTTACCTCAACTCCCAATCCCACTGACTGGAGCAAATCACAGCCATGGATTCTCACACACAAAAAATTCCACTGTCCAGTGCTAAGGTGGTTGTTTGAAGCTTACCAGTAACTACACACTGTTCACCTTAACTAGGCATAAATTTGCCTTATCCCCATCTTCAATGCTGAGGTGTAACAAGAGATTAACAATATGTGATGGTAGTCATGAAGATTATGGTATGGCAAGGCTGGACAGCTGTAGTATTGTAATTTTCTGCCAATTAGCTACAACAAATAAGTTGGACAAGGATGAAAATCTGGGCCAAATAAAGGTGAAAGAATTGTAAACTGCGTGTGTTGCAGTTTATACTGACCGTTACTAGGGCAGTCCTAAGAGTCCTTGAGCTACCAAGTTTTTACTGTGCATGAAACCCTGACAACTGTACTGTTTTTATGGTCAATTTTCGGTATTTCACATCACTCGATTTCGAAACAAAAAATACTGGTATCTTTTCTGGTCAATTTTTGTGTGCTTTAAATGAATGGGGGGTATCTTTTTTTTTTTTTTTCGAAAATCACTCATTTTGGAGAGTAGGCCTCCCCAAGGCAAAATATACCTATATTTGGATAGTTAAGGATGCGGCCAGGTCGCCCGCAGCAATGTTTACTGAGAGTCTCTAAGATGGGCCATACTGTTTGCCAACCATTGCTCCAACTGGATGCATCAGTGTATTCTGTGTCAAAGCAATGGGAAACTTAATGATTTAACCAAACTTAACTCAACCTCACTTGTGTCTGACAGCCAGCTTTCAAATGTAAAAAATGCATGTTAGGAATGTTAAATATGGCCGGATACTGACTGACATCGACAGAAATCCAAGGTAATTAAATACAGGATTTTCACATTAAATATACATTTCTGAAAACAAGTTTATAGTGGAATACAGCAGATTCAAAATAACGTGGTCTACAACGTGGTTCTGTCAGATTCCTGGATCGAGTGATGTGAACTACCGAAAATTGACCATTTTTACTCGAAATTGACTCAGAATTGCATCCTCTTGCAGCTTATTTCACAAAGCTGCTGTTCTCCATCATTTCCACAGCACTTTTTGCAGCACTTGCAGATTACATCAAGGATTTCCTCACCTTCCTCAACGAGGAAGTTCTGAAACCAGATGCAGAAGTTGACACAGGTCTAATGATCTGTCTCTTTCAGCTGATAAACTAGACACCCTGTGTGGATGCAACTTCAACTTCGTCTTCAGAATCCTGTAAGCTGTACTCTTTGACACAAGGGCCTGTTGGGCCAACAGTCTCACAGATGTACTTGGACTCTGAAGCATCCTGTCCTGGATGTCGAGAACTGTTTCTTCTGAAGTGGAGGGACTACCAGATCGGGAAGCATTTAGCACACTGCCCATTTCACAAAACTTGTTTATCAGATTCCGCACCACATTATGGTGGGGAACTTGTTACAGCGGGGAATTTGTTCCATTTTATATGAAAAGTAACCAAACAAACTTTGGCTCCACTGAAGCAAGTATAAAGGTATGCTCAAGAACCTCAAACTTGGACAATAATGATAATGCAACATTAACTGAAAAATTCTTATTTTTATTTGACATGAGGAACATAAGATTTTGAAAAAAGCATGAGTGGCACCAGGGGTGGTCCAGCAGGGGCCTGCCCCCTATTTTTCACCAGCCACCCTCATATTTCTGGGATATGTGTATAAGACTGGACTATTTTGGCTTGTTTTTTACTATTTTGAGGCTAAAAATTTAAAATTTTCTGCCTCCCCAGTTCGAAAATTCTCGGTGTCGCCCTTGGGAAAAAGAAAAAAAATGCTGTCATTTCAACCCTTTACACAGGTTTCCCTGCTTCCTCTGGTTGTGGACCACTTGAAGGAAGAACTGTTGTTGCTCTAGATCTTTCGTCAAGAGTCCATTGTACTCCTGGACTAAAGCAACAGCCCTCTCTGCAGTATCATTCATCACACGTAGCTCCTGAACAACCTCTAGGGCCTCCAAGAAGTGGCTGTTGTCCTTCCAGGTTTCTGGATCACTGCTAAGATATGAATCAGGAAGCTGAAGGATCTTGAAGAAGCTCTTCATTCTGCAGGAGACGAATCCCGAGAAAGTCTTCCTGGGGATCTATAAGGGGGGCATACAGATTCTTTTAGGCACTTCCTCCTCTTCTTTCTCACATTCCACTGCTTGGAGCACGGCTCTTTTCTCCGGTACTTCCACACTTGGGTCGAAGAACATGAGGGTTACAAGTTGCTCACTCAAGTGCCACATGTGTCTGAGCAGTTTTTTCAATGCCCCTTTGGCTGAGGGGATGGAAGACTTGAGGAGAATCTGTAGGCGGTTCAAGTTCGTCAAAGAAGCCTTAGTAGTGAGATGAGATTTGAACCAAGGCTTCACACAGAAAAGAATTCCAAATATGCAGAATTGTTTCAGGCCTCAAAGTGGCTTGCAGAAATTTTGAATCCTGTATCTTGAAACATGAAGATCTTTAAGCTGTAGGGGGGGCAAGCCATGAATCATGCACAGTGCAAGCCTCCACTCTTCCAGAAGCATGGTCCACAGGCAAACTTCACCCCGAGAAACTGAAGAGAGAGTTCCAGCAATTCTTGATAATCATCGTGCAGTTGTGGAATGTCCAGCTGTTGTGAGAGGAACGTGACAAGTTCTTCTTTTCGTTCCCGGACAACTACAGGAACATCTTCGTCCTCCACACCAGCCTTGAAGTCTGTGAAGAAGATATGGGGCCAATATTCCAGGAACCTCTTGAAGATCTGAATGTCAGGAACATTTGACGGGCCCATCATGTTACTGAAGGAACCTTGCAGCAAGGTCTCCAAGATGTGGTGCTGGCTAGCGAAGAAGAGAAAGTCCCAGCCCAAGGCTCTTGAGAACAGACAGCAGGCTTCACTACTGAGGCCAGTGATGCTGGCTCTTGTGTCGAAGCTGAGTGCCTTCACGTGGTCCTCAATATTCCGGTTGTTCACCGTTTAAAGCGACTTGTTGGCACTGGTCTTTCCTTGAGTATCAGGAAGTAATGGCACAGCTAGCAGCTACTCAACTCTTGATTGGGTCACTATGATTGGA